>CM032058.1:51120368-51221391 GCA_018831715.1 Matsumurasca onukii | reverse complement strand
AATGGTGTTTTCTAATAGTCAAAAAAAATATTTATCTTAAATCTCCATGCACGATTTCCAATAAAAAACATTATTTAAAATTTCTAGATTAATAGTAGTGTTAGAAAAACTGAAAATTGGAAAGTTTTATCTTCGATAAAACTTTATAAGCTTGCATTTACAGAACAATTATTTGTTTACTGAATATACATACCTATTGGGGCTATTAAATAATACGGCATAATATAACGAGAGTGATAGGCACAATTTTAAATTTTATTTAGTTCGATTTAAAATAATTAAAATAAAATACAATTTTATAATAATTATCAAAATAAAGTTAAATTAAAAAAAAATTTAAACCTTAAATAATTTTGAGCAATTTTGGTTTTTACTTTTAAGAGATTTTAAATGAGCATTATAACATATATTAACTTTCCGTCAATCTACTTTGGGGATATACGAACTTGTTTAAAATAAAACTCCTTGGCTAGCAGGTGTTTTTTAATATAAATACTTAATTTGTCGAGTATGTCCTATATGTAAGCGCTTTGATAATCACTACAAAAGCTCTGATAAGTATGAAAAATGAGGCATTTACAAACGTACTAATAGTAATATTTGTCATAGCACATTTAAGAACATTTAGTAGTAGCTTCAAAGAGTACGTTCAAGCCTTCAAATAACAATACAATCCTACATTTTAATCCGCTTTTGCAGATCATTTAATAAATATCTTAATTAAGGCGTCATGTGAAACAACAAACACACCTGATAATATTTGTTCTGACTTATTTTCAACAAAATACTAATCAAGCTTTCGTGCCAAATAATATACAGAAATTATTATTTAATTTTCAATTTCATCCAGTTTGCAAATCTAACATTGAAATTAACTCGTTACATTGAATGCGTGATTTGTGAACGAATAAACAAATAAGGTTAGCGGTAAATTAACTGTTTTATTACTGTTTGTTGTTATATTTACAACACTTCATTCTGTTAAAGTTAATTGAGGAAAACGTTGTGCTTGGCAGTACAAGTGTGCGTTAGATTTTTTAATTAAGTATATAATGTTCTTTAAAATACTCTGAGGGATATATCACAACCCTATAATAATCCAATAAGTATTTGAAGACAATTTTGTCATTCAAAATACATTGTATGTGAAATGTGGCATTTTAAACCTGATTTTGTGTCATCTTTAAATTGGTATAAAAAGAGGGTAAGATAAAATATTTTTCTTTTGAGGTGCCACAAGGGGGGTATTTTTTTAATGGGTAGCCCTCCCTATTTTGGATTTTGAATGGAGGGGAGGTGGCGCAGAGTAAGTCAAAAATATTTAAAACCCTATAAAGGATTTTAAAATATTTTCTTTTCAAAATTAAGATATTTATAACTGACCCTGTATAAATTACACTGAGGAACACGCATTTACTCTAATTTAATTCTGTTTTCATTAGGACTCGTATAACTCATTACTAGGGATGTAAGATGTTCGAATAAGTCTCAAGAGATTGCAGTTCTAAGATTGGCTCGAGTAACGAATGAAATCCGATTCCTCTTCCAATCTTCTTTCTCTTAAAAAACGCCTTCAGAGACTTCCTGTCAGAGTAGGTTTCACTGTCCATTGACACGTTATGATTTGACTCGATAATTATAAATTTGACATATCATGTTTTCTCCAATGGTTTTGAAGAAAATTAAGTTGAAAATAAATCATCAAAACAAAGCTAATGACATTTTGCATAAACAATAGTATTGAAAATCAAAGATTGGATCTAAAACATTAATGAATTGATATTTCATCAAGTGACTTAGTGAAATTTTAAGTTTAAATTTGGATAAGAACTTAAAATACAAGAACCAGATTGATTCTAGTTATTCGTAAAACCTAAAGACGCTTTTAATTTATATACAGAGCTAAAAACTACATTACATATTTCTACTGTACGAATTAAACACGAAACATACAATTAATTATTGTGTATTTCTTTACGTTTAATCACAATACCATTAAATTTACAACGAACTCAAACTGAACATTTTCATATATTTATCAATAAATGTTAACATTAAAAACGACAAAACTTGGACAGATAAAATTGAATGTTGTTATTTCCTGACGAAATAAAACCTTGCAACTGTTAAACGGCAATTCGTAGAAACAGCTGTTAAACAATCCGGATTAGCCTGTGTAAGCCACACGATCAGCTGTTGATGAGGTTTTGATGTCAGTTAGCACTCTGGTCAATCATCGTGATTATCAACAACAGATAATGAATCAGCTGATCTGTGTTGTTAAAAGTACAAGCTTGCTTTCATTAGAGGAACTTCGACAGAAATGAGAGAACGTTTCTCAAGTAAACCTTATTTGAAAAAAATACCACGATTATGATGAAGTTTGGATTTATTAAATTTATCGATTAATCAACCACACATGACATTGGTTGTTTCGAATTTCACTGTTAAGGTGGAGGAACACGTTTAGATAGGTGATTCTTTATGGCTTGTTGAAAGAAGGAACTTCTTGATACGTGACTAGGAAACAAACTGTTTTATTTCCACAGCGAGATGGCTCATGAAGTCAATGTGTACATTCTTTGCAAACCTAATTAAATAAATAACTGTTTTGATTGAAATAAAACATCTTTGAATAAGAATGTGTGCTTAGAATTAGTTCATAGTAGTTCTTTAAGCCGTTAGTTTCAAAAGCTCCCGCCACAATTTGGGAACAATTTACAAGCACGCTTCATGCATGTGGTAACGGAATTAGTTGTTTACATTCGGCTGGAGCCCCCGTGTGTGCGTCATACAATAAGATAAGCAAGTAATAAGAATTATTTATTTACATACTTGTAAATTACAGAATTTGTTGACAAATATATGGACAGTAATTTTTCTCACATTTACAGAATAATACTTTGCAATGTTTTCCTGTCAGTCTGTCAGGGCTTCCTTACAAATAATTACTTAGATAAAATAAACTGGTTTTAAGCCCCTATTGTGACAAATATGGAAATTTAGGGCCTCTGAGGCACAAGGCCTATTTAGCTGGTGGTTGCCCATTTCTGAATTTGCTTAAATGCAGTGTTCAGACAGATGTGTAAAGAAACGGTGTTACTTCTTGTCAAGTTTTTAACATAAAGAAATACTGTACCATAAAGAATGCCATAGAGAAAGAATACCATAGAGTATAACCATAAAAAGCTACGTATCTAAACGTGTTCCTCCACTTAAACAGTGTAATTCAACCCACCAATATAAAGTGTGGTTGACCAATCAATTAGTGTAATAAATCATAACGTACTCATAATCGTAGTATTCTTTTAAGTATGGTTTTCTTGAGAAGCGTTGAAACATTTTCGTTACATATTATGGTGGCTAAGATATGGTTTCCTTAGCGGTGACCACTACATCACGTCCGTGATATGGCGGTGAGTTTTGTTTTCAATGCAATCAGATGAGATTGGTTTCCTAGAAATTGTGGTCTTTCTCACCAGGTGACATTTTTGTAAATAAAAGGCAAGCTCGTCCATTTCTACATACGTAAATTAAACTTTAACTAGATAATAAAACACGTCAAAGGTCTTTTTTCAACATCTGTGTAAATATCGTGTTACGGCCGTAATTTAGCGGTCACCGCTTACCTAGGAAACCGTAGCTTAGGAAGTGGGCTTTATTTCTCAAAAGAAACCTTACAAACTCAAAGAAAGGTAATCACATCTTACTACTAAGAGATTTTTATTAAATTAAAGAGTGAAAGCGTTGAGAACAAAAGAAAGCTCGAGTAAAAGGAGTTCATTAAATATTTCACAGCTCTTTCTGACCTGGAATTAGTCTGTTTGACTCCATTGTAAGAGCTGTCCTCACATAGCTTTGCTCTTTGTGCTTCCAACAATATCACTGACAGTTCGCTGACAACATTGTTTGATATAAGAACTACTCTTTCTTAGAGCAAAGAGTGCGTGATATATTTATCATTTCTCGATACTAAAAATACGAAGGTTACTAGACATGTTTAATTTTCAAACATTGGTTGTCCTTGATTTGAACATCAGAAACTCTTCTGAAGTAAATCATGTTTTGGGTACAATCAGGCAGAAAAATCAGGATTTACCGGACAAACAACCATTGTGTAGGCTAAGTATTGTAAAGAAGATACATACAATTCTCGTTGCAATAAACGTTGTCAGTTGTTTTGTTCAAGATGGCTTATCTGAGAGTGTTCTTCATTAGCATTTATATTAGAGATTGTTCGCTTCGAAATTTATTAGTGCGATGAAAGCTATTTGTTATCTAGTTGTCTACTTGATATTGTATCCATTTATTCAATAATATCTGACTTTATTATTTGACATATGAGGTTTGTACAAGCATGTCCAGGTGGTATACTAACACGGAATCAGGTCAGGTGATATGAGTTTGATAGTTAGAAACCAATTTCCAAGCCGATGCCGACCCTTACCCACCCATTATTCTGTAATCTTCCCTGCCCAAACCAATCATGTAAGCAACTACGATCGACCCTTTGCTATTACTGTGTTCTTTTCATGTACGTATTTTGGAAAGTTGTATTATTCTAAAGTCCTTATATTTATTTTTAAATGATGTTGGGTCGTAATTGCTTCAAACCTGCCCTATATAATAAACAACTATCTCGCCCGTTTGAGAATGTTAATAAATATAAAAATTAATGGAAACTGCAGCTGTGCACCTTTCTTCCCTAGCCAATAACTACGCACTGTAGAAAGTACCAACAACCTCCCGTTTCCCAGGTACGTCTAGCAATAAGTCTGTCAGGTACGTCTGAAAGGTTGAAAAGATTTATTCAAGATTAACCTTCTGGGATTGGTATTGAATATATAACAGGTAACGTACTTTTCAACGTCACAATCCCTTCAGTGTTGTGAACTTAGTTACAACACCTAATGATCTTTTCGATAGTGTCACAGCCAATGAGAACATCGAAATCGGACATCCCTTCTACCAGTCCTGCCATCATTAGGTTAGCAGACAATCAGAGACTGATGGTACTCCTAAGCAAGGCCGAAATATCACAAGCTAAATAATTTGATGTTTCGACGCGATGTAAAGCAAAAGAACTAGATCATAGTTGTGACACCAGCCGGGAAACCTAAGAGTTACCTATACAATTATTGCTATATTCGTAAACCTTACCTACCTAGACCTATGTATAACCTGTATGTATTTCTTTTACTTTCACTTGTTTATAGTCTAACAATTCAGAGCAGAACTACTAGCTCTAGCACATCAACATGTCACACAGAACTGAAGAGTCTTGAGACTGAGAAGGGGATGACAATCTGCCAAGTCAGGAGCTGCTTATCTGCCTCTCTCAGACTCAGAGTGGTGGAGAGCTATCGATCCTCTAGCAGATTGTTTCATCGGCTTTATATCACAGTCAGTCCAACAATTCAGAGCAGAACTACTAGCTCTAGCACATCAACATGTCACACAGAACTGAAGAGTCTTGAGACTGAGAAGGGGATGACAATCTGCCAAGTCAGGAGCTGCTTATCTGCCTCTCTCAGACTCAGAGTGGTGGAGAGCTATCGATCCTCTAGCAGATTGTTTCATCGGCTTTATATCACAGTCAGTCCAACAATTCAGAGCAGAACTACTAGCTCTAGAACATCAACATGTCACACAGAACTGAAGAGTCTTGAGACTGAGAAGGGGATGACAATCTGCCAAGTCAGGAGCTGCTTATCTGCCTCTCTCAGACTCAGAGTGGTGGAGAGCTATCGATCCTCTAGCAGATTGTTTCATCGGCTTTATATCACAGTCAGTCCAACAATTCAGAGCAGAACTACTAGCTCTAGAGACATCAACATGTCACACAGAATTTGAAGAGTCTTGAGACAGAGGGGATGACATTCTGCCAAGTCAGGAGTTGATTATCTGCCTCTCTCAGACTCAGAGTGGTGGAAGCTATCTATTTATATATTTACTCTTAATCTTTTTGTCACGTGATAGCCTATTCCGAGTGTTTTAGGATGTATGTTTTCAATGCGTGTTTAACAGCTAGTAGTCAGTGTTCAACAGCTAGTAATTATTGTAAACTATGATTTTTATTTATAACCTTCAAAAGCTTCTAATGATTCTAATGATTAACTTGCCTCTGTATATTATGAAAGGTCAAATCCGTTAGTTGCACTCTTGGTCTGAAATTTCCCTCGACTTATATTTCAACCTTTCAATAACTATAGTCTGCTTAAGTTAAAGCTATCTCAAGTAATGTTTACTATAACCAAAAAACATTGCTTCTGTCGGTTGCTGATGGTAAATAAATGTGTGTACTGTATTTTATTTTATTAAATTGAAGCTTTTTTAGTTTGCTTTTATTATCCTTTGGTAAAACACTGCATTAAGGCTAACTTTAAATCAGCAACCTTTTTGCAATAACCTCTTTTGGAATGAAGTTATGCTGTATTGTATTTTACGTTAATGTGCTTTCTGTCATCTCTATTCAATGCGTGACATTAATTTGTTATTAGTACTTACTTAGACTACTAAATGTTTAAATAAAATAAGGGATTTTTTAAGACACTTATTTGTTTTATTGTTTCTTCTTCTATGCATGGAACGCGTTGAATGGTTAATGAAAGATTGTTCAGAAACGATTAAGGTCTTTACATATTTTTACGAAATGTGTACATTTTTATAGCAATATTTCGCGTTTATTGATCGGGTTTTATAACTCTTCATTCATAAGTATTTTCTCCCCCGACCTAATTGAATCTGTGATTTCTCCAGACAAAACAAGAGCATGCCGGAAAGACAAGAAAATAGAAGCTGTCAATGCCAAATCCACTCACCGCTCTCTTCACTGGTCATTTCCTTTTAACCTCAATTCTAGAGAAACTTGATAAGCACTGTTATAGTGGTTATGTTTGGTTATAATTACCCCATCATGTATAATTTTAATTCATTACATGTTGTATAGCACTATAAGAGGAGTTTACTATGCACACCTTTGTCAATTTTAATTCGCCTACATGGTTATGGTTTATAATGGTTATTAATGTCATACTGTATTTCTACATGCCTTTTTCACTACTTAATGTGCTGTTTAGTCATCAAAGAAAAATATTAATTGTTGAAATATGTTATATCTCGTATATATAAATATGTTGTGTTTATGTTACACAAACTTACAAACGAAAAATGTGAAATATTGTAAAGAATCACTACTTTAAATAACCATAAGATGTTTAAAGACGCTTCCGTTAAAACTTTGTCACATAGGTTTCCTCCGATTTTGATATTGTAGCTCTCACTGAAACCTGGCTAATCCCTGATATTAGCAATGGTGAAATGTTTAATGATGAGTTTAGTGTGTTCCGAAGGGACAGGGATAGGTTAGCTACAGGGTTAGCCATGGGAGGAGGGTTTTATTAGCCACACGTAGCACTTTGCATTCTGAACAAATTTTGTTTGACAGGCCTGAAGAAATGGTTTGGGTTAGAGTTAATGATGGGAAAGGGTTTTCCTTATTAATAGGCGTAATTTATTTCAAATGCAATTCTAAACTAGATGTATATATGAATTTTTTTGAATTTGTTGGAAGGCTTCATGATAAGTATAACTGTAAAATGTGTATTTTTGGTGATTTTAATTTACCAATTTTTCCAAACGAAGATCTAAATAAAGGTAATAATTATCTTAAAGAACTAAGCAATTTTCTGAGTCTAGAACATTTGTCTATGTATAACTTCATTCAAAACTTTCAAGGAAAGACATTGGATTTAGCTATATCAGACTGGCCACAGCTGGGCTTAGCTTCCATTTGTAGTGACCCACTAGTAAATGAGGATAATTACCATCCTGCATTGATATTTGAATCAGAGATTGTGTACCATAACTGGAATAAGGGGGAAAGTAAATGTAACAAAGCTGACTACAACTTCAAAAAGCAAGTTTTTTAAATATCTATGAAGATTTAAGAGTTGTTAATTGGTCGTTTTTAAAAGACATTAATGATCCAAATTTAGCTGTGGAGCTTTTTACAATGTAATTTACAAAATACTGGACGATTGGTGTCCAAGAAAGTAACACAAAATTGCAAGTACCCAGTCTGGTATAGCCGTGATCTGATTTATCAAATCAAAACAAAACATAAGTTTAGGAAAAAGTTCCAACGTAATGGAAAGCAAGCTGATTTGGATGAATTTAAAAGACTGAGAGGGGTTGTGAAGCGCAAAATTAAGGGTGATTATGCTAGTTATTTAAATAATGTAGAAAACAACGTTAATATAGACATTAGAAAGTTTTGGGATTTCATAAAAAATACAAGGAACCACAGTAATGTGAGTAGTAGTATGACTAAAGATAATGTAGATTTTAAAGGCGATAGTCAGATAGCAAATGCATTCGCTGAGCACTTTAAACTGACCTTTGCTGCGCCATCCTCTTTAAATAGCGGGGCGAATGACCTTGACACTGAACGGCCTGCTCGCAGTCTTTTAATTTCTCAGGTAACTGAGGGTGAAGTGTTCAAGGCTATTAAACAGCTTAAACCCAAAAGATCTGCTGGACCAGATAAAATACCTTCTTATGTTTTAAGGGTTGTTGGACTTTTTGTTGAGCCATTGTGCATTATTTTTAACCTGTGTTTAAGTCAAAATATTTGTCCAGACGCTTTTAAGCTAACTAGAGTTACCCTATATTTAAGAGTGGCGATCAAAAGCAAATTCAAAATTACCGCCCTGTTGCGGTGTTATCAACTCCTTCTAAGATATTTGAGATTATTTTATGTGAAAGAATTACGTTTTATCTTAAACCTGTTATGTCTGATGCTCAACATGGTTTCTTGGCAAAAAAGTCTATTGTTACCAACGAGATGAATTTTACTGAATATGTTTCTACTAAACTAGACCATAATTCTCAAGTAGATGCGATTTTCACAGACTTAGCTAAAGCATTTGATAGAGTTGATTATGGCGTACTTATAAATAAAATGCATAATGTTGGGTTTTCGTGTAGTTTGTTAAACTTTTTCAAATCTTACTTCTTTGAAAGAATACAATACGTTTCATATAAAGGCTGTGATTCAGTAGATATATTGTGACTTCGGGTGTCCCTCAAGGGTCAAATCTAGGCCCGTGTTTATTTAACTTATTTATTAATGATATTGCAAATTGTGTAAAACCTCAAAGTTCTTCTTTACGCAGACGATTTGAAACTTTATAAGGAAATTATAACTAATGACGACACGCGCATTACAGGAGGATTTAAACGCTGTTTTGCGTGGAGCTGTCAAAACAAAATTTCATTCAATATTAAAAATGCAAAACTATGACGTTTACAAAGAAAAGACTACCTTTTTGTTTGATTACTCAATAAATACTGAGATACTAGAAAGGGTAATCGATTTAGAGACTTAGGTATTGTTTTGGACCCTGCATTAAATTTCAATCAACATATTGTGACAATGGTAAATAGAGCCCTAAGAAATTTAGGGTTTATTTTGAGACAATCACGTAATTTCAATTCCATAGGAACTCTGAAAACTCTTTATTTAGCTCTAGTTCGATCACATTTGGAATTCTCTAGTGTCATATGGAATCCTCATTACTCATGTTACATTAATTTGATTGAAAGGGTTCAGAAAAATTCTTACGATTTTTGTATTTTAGAATGACTGGATATTTTACGTTTGAGATTCCATATAGTGAACTTTTGAGTGTTTTGAACTTGACAGCCTTGAAAAAAGAAGAAAAGTTGCCAATTTAGTTTATCTTTTTAAGCTTGTAAGATGTGAAATCGAAGACTCTTATTGTCTATCCAAAATTAATTTTTATGCCCCAGCATTTTACAATAGGTCACAAATGCTATTTAATATTAATTACTCAAGAACTAGATCTCACTTCTCTTATTCGTTGAATACAATGATGCGTCTGTACAATGTTTTGCCGCCAGAAGTAGACATTTTTTTAAATACTTTAAATTGTTTTAAGAAATATTGTCAGATATATGTATTATAAACTATATTTTGTAATTTATTCGTGTGTACAGTATTGGGTTTGGCATTTCCTCCGTGCTCAATTCTCCGGTCATTGGCTCTGATAACTTTACTGATGGATTGTTTTTCAAATTTATTTTATAGGCTACAGGCCTAACTGTTTTGTTCACTCTAAATTTTAATTATTGTTATTATCATTGTTATTTATTTATTGTTACAACCGTTGAAACGTTAATATATTTGTGTCGTTATTACTTGTTAATTAGTTTGATATTATAATGTGGCTGCAAATTTTATTTATCAGTCTTTATTTATTATGTATGTTTACAACTAGTCTGTTTTTTCCATAAGTCCATAATTATGTGTAAATTTATTTATATTTGCGCTGGTTCCACAGTTAAGTGTTTTATTAAAATATGAATTATTTTGGATATAGGTTATCTCCACTACAATGTGTAATATGATATGTAATGTGTATGTACTGCTGTAATTTAATTGGATTTAATCTGTTTTACAGCATGCAAATTAAATAAATAAATAAATATCTTCAGTTAAAATAATTGATTAATTTACAGTTAATTTATGTTTGACAAAGTTCAGACGAAACGTCTTTTAACATCTTGTTGTGGTTTTTAGTGGTATTTCCATAAAACATTTCACATTTAAATGTCTCACCACCTATGCCTTAGCTTTAAACTTATTTACGGATATTTAATGTTATGGTAAACACAGAAATAAAGGATATTGTGACATTGTTTTTAATTTGTTTTATGTTCTTTAGGTTATCAATTTATATTTTTTATTCATGGATGCGTAAAGCGAAAGTTTGATCATTTTATCAATAGATAATCAATTATTTCAACAGAATTAATTTACAGTTAATTTATGTTTGACAAAGTTCAGACGAAACGTCTTTTAACATCTTGTTGTTGTTTTTAGTGGTATTTCCATAAAACATTTCACATTTAAATGTCTCACCACCTATGCCTTAGCTTTAAACTTATTTACGGATACTTAATGTTATGGTAAACACAGAAATAAAGGATATTGTAACATTGTTTTTAATTTGTTTTATGTTTTTTAGGTTATCAATTTATATTTTTATTCATGGATGCGCAAAGCGAAAGTTTGATCATTTTATCAATAGATAATCAATTATTTCAACAGAAAATTATATGATAGTATTACAAAAACAAACACTTTCCTTGTGAAATTTATCCCACAATTCCGTAATACAAATGGTATTAGTCCTTCTTGAGGGTCTATTGTCTCTATAAAGTGTTTTACTCATTCATCAATCTTAAATTCATACATATTCTACAATTGCCTGGTTAGCAGCTGGTTAACTTACCACCGGTTAAGTTGTTTACAGTCTGCAATGTTTACATTTTCAAGGAACGTTCAAAGTATTTAAATGAATCATTTGAAGATCTTTCATGCAATAAAAGTATAAATTTACCATGTTTGTTGAATTTAACACGTACACATTATGCTAATATAGCTAAATACAAACTGTGACACAAAATGCAAAATCAAAACAGACACAGTAAAACTTAACCTAAAAAAAATATCAAGCTTTTCTATTGGTTTGGCTCCTTGTCCTAATTTTAACCGCCGGTTAAGGCTGAATGAAAAACATATTCTAACTGTTTATAGTTTTACAAATGAAAGTACAACTAAACCAATAACAATAACAATCAATAAAATTATATAAAATATGATTCTATGGCTCAAAGTTAGTTCTAAGATTTAGGCTTGCATTTCCATTACCAAGGAGCACGGTTGGTTTGCGACGTCATTTACTAAGTTAATGAGTGGAACCCTCTGATAACGAAACAATTTCTCCTTAAGTTCCTTTATTTCCGCTCTAATTCCAACTTTCTTAAGTCGAAACTCATTTGTCGGTTTGTAAATAATTATGTTCTAAACGTCTTACTACGTTTTTAACTGCCAAAGTTCATCGAAGGAAGGGATTTTCAAATAGCAAAGATAACGAAAGTAATTAGTTTTGCATAACGTTCAACAGTATAGTGCCAAGCTTCGGAAATTGTTGTATGGATCGAAATAAAGAAAAAATATCCGCAATATACTCGTAGTATTATCACTGATTTTTTATCTCCCATAGCGTCTACTTAATGTTTATGAAATATGTTTAAAAAAACACAAAATACTCTTTAAAACCTTTGTAAGACCCATTCGGGAAAAGTTTGTAGTATCATTTATTGTTTGCAATCGACGACCTTTTTGTGATATTTTCTAAACACTTAATAACCAAAATCTTACATGATGAGGATTTCACAAGTTTGTTATTAAAACACTGTTAGTCAAGTTTTAACTAATAATCAACTTGTATTACATTTAAATATTGACTAAGAAACAAATAAGTTTTTAAGGAAAACATCATAGAACACTAGTAACTTATCCTGTAATTTAGTTGTTTATCAACTTAATATCATACGTAGTTATTGATTGTCATATATTTAAATCAAATTTACCAGAAACGTAAGTCTTGACAAAATTAATTTGAGTTAATTTTGGATTTCGAACTTATGTGGTGTGTCACAAAGGTTTGTTTCAAACATATGTGTTTAAACACTGTTTTTAACGATTGTACTTGACCGGAAAGTTTTATTTCAATTAATAATTTTAGTTAAATTTGCCATCATCTGGCCATTTACATTACTTAGGGGTTACCAAGGAACAACTTTATTTATTTATGCATTTTAGACGCACAAGTACATGCCAATACCTGTTCGTAGCCAAATATAGTTGTTTGTGTAGTTAAGGGTTGATGCCTGTAGGTACACGATTTGTTAATTTTTAAGAGCTGGACATTTTAACAGACTAAGTTCTCTATTTACCAAACCTTCAAAAGCTTTGCCAACAGAAAGTGGACTAATCTCAGCGAATAAGAGACCCATTTGAGTGGGGCTGTTAGATTGAGGGGATCAGGTGGTCAGGGACTGGTTACCCTTATGCGCGTCTGCCTCGTCTGTTGGGCATATTGTGCTACCACCGGAATGAGAGGAAGTCTGGATTCAGGAGAGGAATAGGACTGGGTTCGGCTGACCAGACAATCATGAGAGGGCGCGACAAGCAAGGCCGCTGACAACCACTTTGGGGACTCTAACCCCCAAGACATGGAGAAGCCTTTAACACTAGGGGACCTTTCCCCCCAAGATTATGACTAGCCTCACCTGAAGTCGCGGTCTACCTTGATGCTGCATCCTTAAAATGATATATGATCCAACTTCTCCTGGTGGGGAACGGAGCGTGTTCAACATCTGGACAACTACAAAGCTGCCCAGTATTTTTGTGAACAACTCTTTTTCGATGTACCCCAGTATAAAGTAATCTGAGCAGGTATAAACCTGAGTGGGGCTTCTTTGACGTATAATGACAATGGTCGAAAGCGCCTAAAAGTATATTATACAATGTCATCACCTCATGTTAATACCCAGTTACAAAGGCAAATAAGATGTGCTGAAAAGTAGTCAAATTAGATGTGACATGTAGAAGCTAAAAATGACCAATACAAAAACAAAATGGAAGATAGTAAACAAAGTATTTATGGATAATTGTATTTTCATTGTCCATTATTTTGATAGCCTATTTATAAAACCATTTCCTTAGGTTTGGCAATTGATTTTTAAAACAATGTGTCTGGTAGTGAACAATTTTCCAACGTTCCAAGTTCCGTATAATTTAAAACAATACTTTTTACCCTAAATACGTTATTTCTCACCAAAAAAAATGTTAACCTAAGAAAACAAGACTTTTAAAAGTTAGAGAATCAAACAGTAATATTAATTTGTAGAGACCTTTACAAGAGACGTAATAAATCCACTTGTGTAGCAGAACTAAACAAACCACTTAACAAATGATAACAGTCATCATAAGGAAACAGAGCAGTTCCTCTCGAGACTTAGACTGAAGAGGTCTTATACTGTATTATGTGCTTGGATACTATTTGTGCTATTTCATATTTATAATAATTTAACAGGTATATTCTCGTGGTAAAGCGCGTTTCTTCATGTCCAAACGTGCTTAAAGTATTAGCTAACTGCTACTCTGGGTTTCCGTTTTATATTTTATATTTTGATGTTCAGAGTAGTCTCATGAAAACTAATTGAATAGGTTAAACCTAACTAACCAGGATGTAAAACATACAAAAATAATTGAAATTGCTAGTTTTATCTTAACCTTTATATTTATATAAGTATTCCTCGTTACCTCGTGGTTAAGTGGTAGAAAGGACTACAAAGTCCTAACCTCACCACGTGAATAAATACCTCATTTCATTTCATATTTAATATTTAACACTTTATCTTTAAAATTGACAAGTGCAAAGCCACAAAAAGGAAATGGTCGTATTGTTGAACAAGAAAACGTTAGGACAAAAGGTCTTCTTTATTACTCTACTACGACCTTTACCTAGCGTTACCGCATAGTCACTTTAAAAACGTCGGTGGTGACTGCGGAAATCGAAACCGCGCCGGCGAAGTGATCAGCTCCGGAGTCGCGCCCGATTCCAACCCGCCGCGAGTCGTATTACCATTTATAATTACTTAAAGTAAAAACACTTTTAGCTCTTTGCGCAATGCTTTACATTTTGATAACGTAACTAAATACCTTAACGAGACCTCAACACAAGCTCAGCTATGACCAGCACGAAGGTGAAACTATGAGACTACTCATCTATCTACATCTAGATAGCTGTCTTTGTCGGAGTGGAAGCAATTACAAGCAGAAGACCTTATCACATCTGAACTTCAGGCTTGGCTCTGTGTAGATGTGGAGTTTGAACTTTGAGCCTGTCTCTAGACACAAGTTAGAACTATACAGCGTGTTCCTCCTCCGCTACCCGTATCATTTAGCGGCAAACGTGTTCTAACCATTGTTTGAGGTTAAGATAACCAAGGTAACAATATCTAAGTGTTTGCACTCTCACCACGGAGGTGTCTGACATTTCTTTACGACTATCCCTACACCGTGGCCCCAGCTTTAATGCACGTGATAATAATGTGGAAACGATAACGTAAAATTATAAACGATTCCTAAAATAAAGTTTTCCATGTTACAGCCTAATAAGCTCTAGTTTTTAAAAGGCACTCGTTAAAAAACTTTGAAGGTCGGAACTGCGATGCAGTGTACTTTTAAACTAAAATGCCCACGTGAATTTATAAAATGGGTTTTAAAGGTTGTATAAAGAGTTTTGTACAAAACCAAACTTGTTATTCAATAGCTCCAAAGGCCACAAATTCGACTATAAAGGTTTTATTCAGTATGAAATATCAGTTGTTTTAAACGATAAACCCTTTTGTTCAAAGACCAAACATTTAAGTTAATGTCCCATCGTTTTCTAAATGTGATGTGAAAAAGGATTTGCCCTATTTTTTCACTAAATTGTCGACCGACACTTTGTGGACTGTTCCCTATGTACGCTTCAGTACCACACAGTAATGGTGCTTAACATTAAAACCCTGAGGTAAATTTGAGATAATGCGTTGAATTTTGGAAACGTTATGCAAGAGATTACGAATTGTTTGCACGGCCAGTATATGCGTGTTAATTGGCAACCGAAACAGCCTCTTAGGCCACTAATTAAGTTTTATACGTCAGGGATTTGCCATAATCTAGTAGATGCTAAGTCGTAAAGTAATACACAAATAACCTTCCTGAGAAGGTACTGAGCATTTGCTCAATGGATTACGTGAAAAGCCTGCCTCTTGTTTGAACGTGTAAGGGAAATGCTCAATTATTTGGATATTTGATCCCTTACGGCAGAACAGACGTTTTATTCCAAGCACGTTTTCAATAAGCCTTTTGCAAGCCATTTGTTACTTCTTTTACAACAGTTTAACGTCCATCAACCCCTTTCACCAAACAGTGTTACATTATAACATACCGTATCGTTTACAAACCAATTGTTATTGTACATACGATTATAAATTAAAGAATTTATTTATCAGTTTAGGACCTCTTTAAGTATTATAATTACCTTTGCCTGTAGGTCCTAGATGTGTTGATCTATTGCACATGCATTTCGGGCACAAGTTGCCCATTTTCAAGTGCCTTCTTCAAACATTGAGTTCAGTTCGCGTCTCCACCCGCGTCACCAAGATGTTTCGCCGTCGTCCCCGTGGCTTCAGTTAGTTCGTTACGCGTGTGATAAACCGCGAAGTGTAAATATATATCATAGACTTTTTAGTGTTTAAGAAGAAGAAGAAGGCGAAAATGCAACTTGGCAACTTGCAATTGATCAACACATCTAGACCTACAGGCAATAATTATAATATATAAATAAAGTTAAAACTTAAGCTATGAATATTTTACATTTTACCTCTTAGCTGTATGTGTGAGATTTGCTACCGGAAAAAAACTTTAGGAAATCGAATCAGGATCGTAGGTTACAATATGGTATACTGGTTCAAAAGTTAAAAGGTAATGTGTTTTGTTATGGAATGACGTTAGCACTACCATGTCATCTCTACGATTCAATCTAGATGTTACCTAGCGTTACTGTTAAAGTCTCTAAGCAATTAATCATATTTTACATTTTTACATTTTACAGAATTTTTTAACCTAAGCAAATTTGTTATACTCGTGATGGGGACTGTGGGGATCGAACTCGCAGCACCGGAGTCGTGCGCAATATCAATCGGCCACGATTCCGCTGGACATTTTTGTTCATCTCTTGTTCGTTAAAAGAATATTGTAGACTAGCTTTGTACAAAATAGTTTCATCCTGTTTCGTTTAACTTTTACACCAACAGCTCTTATTTATTTTCATATAAAACGTTTCCTCCATACCACCGATATTTTTTAATCCATATCCTGACTCATGATAATTCTATGATGCCAAAACAGTAAATATATACGATCTACAATGTGTCATGGTATACTCTCATTTACTCATCTATTTCATTATTTGGCGCATTATTTGAATGATTATGTCAACCAAAGCACATCATATACCACAGCATTGCCTTAAAGCAATCAACAATCTGATACTAACCTTTATCTGTCATGTGCCATGTGCATTCCACTTCAACTCTACATGCTAAACTACTTTGTATGTCAACGTGAAATTCTGCGCAAATTTACAGAAATTTCACTCGAACTATTTGAGATGTGATTCAACTTAGCTAAAAATTAGTTTTTTTTTCAAGCTAAAGTTATCAGTTAACCTTTTATCAAAGACCATAAACCCACAAAATTACATGTTTACCATACTACTTAGAAAATTGACGTTCTCCGAATAGAATATTGTTTATTAGAAACTGTTGGCTGTGCAAAAGTTACAAGTGCACTTAAAACTTAGTTTGTAAGCAAACCTTCCGGTGCCTAGGGCTAGTATTGTAGGTCCTAACTATCTGTAGCAACTAAAAATAAAGTTGAAACCTGAAAATATAAAATGTAAACAGAAGAAAGGAGTATTTTCGGATGATACGATGAATCATAGATTGAAACCGATGTTTTACGTCCAGGGGAAAGATGTGTGAGGCAAGCCGACGAACAAAGGAACAACGTTTCAAGAGACGATAATTTGATCAATAAGTCACATCTTCAATGTTGTTTCTTCCACTAGACAATAAGTCAACAGATAACAGAGTGACTTTCTGTGATTTATAAACCTTTTTTGTCGAAACACAATTTATGTTTAAGCAACTTGTGTATTAGGTACTCTTCAAACTATGAGTTGTATTAGGGTTTGTCCCGTAAAAATGTTTTATTTGAACTTTTGTTTCGTGCTTCACCCGTACTTTGCAGCCTTAACTCTTACCCTCGTAAGTAAGATTTGTTAGAATAATTAAATATAGAAGCGATGGTTAGAAAGTTCCTAGTTAACCGAGCCTAAAGGTTTTATTTAATTAAAAATCTTTCATTATGATGCGTATTTGTATTCTGAAGGCTTAAGTTAGAGAAACAAATGACTTGTTGAAGGGGATGAATTAATTCCTTTGTCCGAGTGCTCAGTGAGGTGTAAAGGTTTGCAGGATCCGGACATCCTCTACCGCTGAAACCAATTAATTCAGATGAAATTTAACGAACTGGAAATCAACTGTTGTGGTTTGAATCAGTGATAAATTTGCTTCTTGACAATCTGCTTGTTTTCATACATTTACACAAAGTGTTTAAAAGCCACTGTTCGTAGAATTACAATTTTGGTTTTGTTAAGACATTAATTTATTTCTGCCAATTTTAAGTTTCAAGACATGTTGTTAGGGTAGCAAGGTTAATAATGCGTTATTAAACTATTTATATAATTATTAGTAATATTAATTGTTCATGAGTACCAGACTCGAACCCAAAAGTTATCACAGTTGCAGCGTTAGATTGAGCACCTAAATGCACCTTCTGGTTTTGTATAAAAGTTTATTATAGGCATTGATTATGACTTAGATCTATTCCTCATAGAAAATGCACTAGCTGGAAAAATAAAGTCAATGTCATAGGCAAATAACCACTATATCTTACTTTAGAAATACTCTGGCAAGTATATACTGATATTTCACAGTATATTCTAAGCTATTGCTGTGGAATCCCTAAGTAAGTTTTATGTTCCTGGGATATTGACACGTACGCAGCAAACAGAGCAATGACTCTAGATATTTATTTGAAGCATATTGTATGGCATTCCAATATGGTAGATGTTTGATGATCCCTTTGGCGCGAGTTATCAAAGCTGATAGGATTTATATTTCATTGGACTGGTTCCTTAATGGGTTTTCAATACATTTCACACACAACATACGCTTTTATATTTAAGGCTCAGGGATAATTAAAAACACAACTATGCGTTTTTTATCCTTCGGGTAAACACAATAAAAACAAATCATTACTGATTGCTGACATGTTTTAGGGACTTATACCCTTAGTTAAAACCCTTTTATCAAAAAAAGTGTAATGTATCAGTGTATTGATACCTTAACATCATTTTAAACTATGTTATTTATTTCTAACACTATTTCAAATCATAAAGGCGCGTTAAATCAAATTAATACATATAAACGTAGTTTATGCGTAGGACCATGCGCTACCGATAATCTTAGGGAATTACGTACAATGTGTTATTGTTTATACAGGAGTTGTTCTTTTGCTGAGGGGGCTTTCCCCCCAAAAAATAGGATTTATCCGTACTCACCGTGGGTACCTAAAATCAACAAATAATATAATGCACCAAATTATGTTTAAAATATGTGATATCGTTTTAAGTTATGTTGGGAAGGCTTCCTTTCTAGGTCACCCAGTTTATCACAAATATGTACGTTTACGTTTATGAGCTACTTATGGGTTTAAAGTAGGATTCAAGCTGTGTGTTTGGCTCGTACTCAACACCTCAGGTTTGAGGCTACGTCTGCGTTTTATTGCTCTTCCTGCGCCATAATCAGTTCACAATCCACTGCTCAGAAGGTCAAGTAATAAAAGATGAAAGGTTTGTTCTGTTGACCCATATTTTGAAGAATATGCCTAACCCCCAAAGTGTTGTCAACTCACTTTTAAAACTCAGGATTGTACAAGGTTCTTTGATAGACGTTACTAGAGTTGTCAAGATCACAGAAGAGATTAGCTTTAAGAAAGGGCATTTGTTGTTATTGCTCCCAAAATGATAATACGGTTAGTAAGTAAATAGATAAGGATTTTTGCACGAACATTTTGTAATAACATAGCAATTGTCAGTGCGTTTTCACTAAACCGTGCCTTTTGTTGTGACATTCTTCTGCCATTCTAACAGTTTCATTTCTCTTTAATTCATTTGAGTTGTATCACTCTAGTCCCTGGTAGGCCGAAAAATAGGCAAACCTCCTGATAAGGCCTTACGTTCAAAATACCAATCGTAGCTTAATGTTCATAAAAAAGACGCCACTTTTAACATAATTGTTTTATAAACATAAAATATTGTCACTTTTTTACACTTTCAAGCTTAGTGTATTTTAATTACATGTAATATTAACATTAATACCACTAAACATTAATATTTAAATTTTACTACAAAAAACTCCGTGTAGATAGTTGATTCCGTATAAATTATCTATAATTTTTTTTAAATAAAATCTTTTTACAGGTAAACAAAACTTTTACTTCTACGTAAATAATCTAATCTTCTTAACACAAAAGGCTAAGTTGCATTTGGCTATATAAAATATAGCTGAACTAAGTGAAATATGCAATCATATTACTCTGTATAATAGCTAAGAAACTAACTATATTTCTACACTAAAATTTAACTTGAAATTTGTCGAGTGACGTCTAAAACACAAAACATGGCAGGTTAGTTTCAGTGTTGATAGTTATTTTCTTCCAAGCCTTAGTATTAAATAAAATGTTGTAGTTGAGACATAGGGCTACATAGTTAAAAGCCATTAATCAGGTTGATATCATGTAACAAACTATATACAGTAGATAACAAACATCAGCGTCACAGATTTATTTGTACATAAGAGTGTTGTTCTTCCATACACGTTTTCAATAAGCCTTTCTCTGTGGTTTTGTTGCCAGTTTTACTGCAGTTTGTTGTCACTTTATGACGTTCTGGTTTTATGTCTGTTCATAACGACCGAAAAGTAAAACTTACCTTACAGGTTTCGTGCATACATTTGTTTTAATTTTGTAATACATTTAGACAATGTTGTAGGCGTATAATCACGAAACGTCCTTTCTACAGCAATAATTCAAGTTTTAAGTTAGTAAAGAAATATGCTTTACAAGGTTGACTGATTTGCAGTTGTTTTTTAATTTTATTTAAGCTACAAGTTTCATAGATTTCATTATAAAAAGGGGGTTCGAAGGATTTTTTTAATACTTAACCATTCATAAACCTCTACTCTTATAGCAAATCATATAATAATACCAAATCATATAATTCCATGAAACACAACGACTAAAGTTACTTAGACTGTAAATAAATCATTTATAACTTAATCCAGTGCGCGATTTAATTTTTTTGAAATAAAACATAGTTTTAATAATGACGCAATTTAAATGTACTCAAATGTAGGACACATCACACTCAATCATATAATAAAATATGATACATTCTCCCAACTGAAATAAAAATATATACTTCACATAAAATTAATATTTCTCTATCAGCTGTTACAGTAAATTACCAGTTCACAAAACACTGAGTAGATTTTATCACTGATTTAAAAGTGAACTAATTTAGATAATAGACTAATCACGTAAGTATGAGTCATTAGACATAATTAATGTCATTTGCTGAAAGTGCTCACCAAATATTTGACTGACTCTCTTGTTTATGAAGTAATTAGTTAAATGAATCCTTGACAACATTGATGTAGTTACCTGACAGTAATAAACGTAACAAACCCTGTCTCATACGTTTAGCTAATCATCAACAAACAATAATGTATTAAGTAATGTCCGAAATAGATAAGTGTTGGGCTTGTTGTTTTTTTGCGATGTATTAAAGTAACAATGACAATTGACTCATGTAGAGTGCTGACTTGGCATTTTAGGAGGAGAATACATAAGATTAAACTTATATTGCTAGATATTCTATATTCAATTATTTTTCCGCCACAAACGGAAAAAAGAAAAAGACTTATTTCTTGATGGTTGGCAAGTTTCCTATAAATATAAGAATTTATAGCTGTTGCTTATAAATATAAATAATGTCTGATAAGGATATATTTCCACAGATGCTGTCTACGTAACGATTCCAATAATTTAACACTTGATCAAGTTATTAAAAGATATTTTATCGATTATAACTTTTGATATTGGTATCGTTGGTATCTTGGAATATTGGACAACTATCTGAGATTGTCCATCTCAAGCCATCATTGAGGTCAATATGTGACACTTAATTCACATGGGTAACAGTGAAATGGGTCAATTGTTTCTTATTAAATAAATAGACAGAGAGACATGACATGTGTTCTCCACCATACTAAACTACATATTTACCTTTAACCTCTTTTCTATATAACACTAATAAATCGAATTAATGATTGTGACGATCAAGTCGAATTAATTAGTGAGAATCAACCTGTCAAAAATGTAGAGCCTTGAAATTTGCAGAAAATACCTGTTATCTACAACTTTGAAGAGAAATGTTTACAACTCAAATGGATATTGATTACCAAGAAGCAGAATAGACTTTCCTTGACCTGAAATAGTATTGAAGCCGCCTAATCAAGTGATTGTGGCAATTCAACTGCTGCCAGCAACAATGCAGTCTAACACAGGTAACAATCTGTGACTTGGATATTCTGGGAATTCTCGCTTTTACGCCATACTAATTGTGAATGCATAACCACAAAACAGACGAACAGAGGAATCTCAAATGATTGGTTGCAAAAATGGAACTGCGGCAGTGGTCGAAGATGTATAGTCTAAAACCGGGTATAATTTGGAGTAATCTGCCCACATAAATTATTAATGACTGGCTAGGTTAGGTAGATTCTCAAACGCAGGTCTACCATAAACTTCATTCTGAAAGGAACCTACACACGATTAGAACTACTGCGAAAATGTCCAGGAGAGAGTCATGTATGAGCCATCGTTCAAAATATTTAAATTGTCTGTGTTTTGGAAATCTGCGATCTCATAAGAAGTTGCAACATTTAATAATGGAAAGGTAAAGTTTGTTTTTAACGAGAAGAGGTTTCTACAAAGTCTAGGTTTGGTCTAGGTTCTAAACCTTAACATCGCGCGCTCTATCTTTACCTAGCGTTATCACATACTCACTTGAAAAGCTACTGCGTGAAACCCACGCCATGCTCATATGTATTTCTTATATGTTTATAATTTAGTCTAGTTTCAATGGGTAGACTCCAGTAATTAGACATCAATAACTATTAAACAAATACTTTGGCGTGGTCTGGAACATATTTTAGTAGAGCAGATGTATCTGAAGCATATCTATCTCTACGGAATTACCTTGCGAGAAGAATGGAAGTTTGAACGCTTAATGTATGCACACTCTCGGTCTATAGTGGGAACATATGAAAATGATTTTATAGGGACCCAGTGTCGCCTCTAGTCCTGTGTGTGGTCCGTGACAACTCTCGCCAGTCTGTACTGCACTAAAAGAGTTAAGTGGATTCATTTGTATAACCTGGGGTTTAGAACAGACCTTACGCCAAAATTAGTAAAAAAATGCTAAAGTTAGCCAAAAATAGGCTATTTTAAAAGTAAATTAATTTTTTTTAACAAGCAGTTTTTCCCTTTTCGTGTATAATGAACATAGAACCACTTCTACCTTATCATATTACCCTGCAATTGTACGTTTCGGTTTATAAATGGCGTCGGAAACAAAGGTTTACGAAACCACGTTTTGCCACTTTTCCAGTGAGCGAAGTAAAGTTGGAATATCGCTACTACCATTACTCTTGACTGGCAAGGTCGGCGGCACGAGCGACTCTTCGAAGAACTGAGCCAAACTTGAGCCGAAGTTTATGAAAAGGAAGATAAAGTTGGACTTCCACCTACCTCTCGTCCACCGGAGAGAAATAATCAATACTCCGCTATTTCAGTGGTAACCATAGGCTCTTGCTTGGTTGACTAATAATCTTAAAGGCTTATGAATACTTTAATTATTGATAATTCATTTCGTTACTTATCCCTTAGTTGAGCAATTTTACAAGATTACGGTATTATGAAAGATCTGAGACGATACTGAGGTAGATTCCAACCACTTATAGGACTAGATAAAAACTACCACGAATTAAAATCTTACCTAGAATACCCCAGAGCTCACTCCCAGTTCAACAGGGCTCATGTCTGCAAAATGCAGAATTGACGGCGAAGCAAAGTTTGCTGTTCACACAAATTACTCTGTTCAAACACTACGTAATTCAACCCTGCATTCAGCCTCCCTGCAATGCTAGAAACAGGTTCATGCTAACAGTAGAGCAATCAATTAGCACTTTTATAAAATGTTTCAGGAAAATAATATCAATGGACGTACTCACTAAATCACTATTTGAGATGCCGACCACTCTTATGAGGGTATTTTAAGGCAAATATGTGGTGAAGGATGAGTGTGATGAGTGGTAGTACAGTAATGAGTTATGAGGTGTAGTCTTATTACAAACTAAGGCCGACTCTTCCTTAGAATGGGTCATTAATTAATAGCCCAATGGCCAATGGAAATACAAGGACCAACGGCTTAACGTGACTTCCGAACCACGCAGGTGATGGTCTGATATGTCTAAACGATGGTGGGAGTTGATGCGGGTATCATCAGATGATCACTGAGACTATCTGCGCCGCTTTAGACCTATATCATCCTCAAAACCCGACCTCCATGAAGCTGGATTACAGAACCAAGCCACGAGTCCCAGTGATCACAACTGTACTGACACTTGATTAACTCGCAAAATATATAGGCACATTTAAGTCGGTAAAATGTAACTACCCGTCTCGTAGAACCCATTCGATGTGACACTTGTAAATAGTAAATACATACGAGCTTGGTAAGTGGTGTTATTACACAATCTCAAAGTTCGTGCATTAGTAAGATAAAAGTATATATCCAAGATTTAATGCTTCTGGACATTCAAAGAAATTCTATACATCCTCATCATCTGTATGATTTACTTAAAAATAAAATTGTAGTACAACTTAAATTGTGTGTTTAATTGTAATAAAACTTACAACTCGTACTTTTCGGTCCAATTACTTTTGAAAACAATTCTTTTCCCAAATTATTAATGTCTTTTTTCTCGCTCCGTTTAGATGCGTTAGGATTCTGATAGTATAAAATAAATACAGGGTGAGCTTTATATGTCCCTTTGGGAAATGTTTTTATAGGATTCTGAAGTTTGTTTTGACGTACCTTGCGTCACCCCTCAACCCAAAACAGGAGGGGGGCCCCAAAACGTTTAAATTGCAACCCCTTTTGTGGTACCTCAAAAGAAAGGGCATTTTAATACAAAATCAACGACGCAAAGGAAGATCTTTTATCTCCACTCGTTCCTTTGTAATACTCACTTAAAGATGACAATAAATCAGGCTTAAAATGCTAAGTAGGAGTATCACATAAAAATTTGTTATAACAATTTTTCTTCAAAATACTTTATGGGATTATGTTATAAGGTTGTAATGTTTCCCTCAAAAGATTTTCGAGAAAAATTTGCAATTTAAAAAAGTGTACGTGAAATGTGGCATTTGAAAGCTGATTTCTTGCAATATTTAAACAGGTATTTCAAAAAAGCTACTAAAGATAAAACATGTTTCTTTGCGACGTTGAATTTGTATAAACAATCCCTATTTTTAAGGTGCCACAAGGGGTGGGTTGCAATTAAAAATCTTGGGGCCCTCCTTCTTGGTTTTTGGGTGGGGTGGGTAACGCAAAGTACGTCAAAACAAACTTCAGAATCCTATAAAAACTTTTAAATGTTTTAATCCAAAGGCTTTTAAATGTTTTTCTTTTTTCAAAAGTTAATGTGGGGGACATATAAAACTCACCCTGTATAAACAACAGATTTTCCAAACATAGCCAGGGGAAATTTTTTAACTCTGTGTTAAAACCTTTTTTAGTATGTTTACTGACATATTAGCTATGAACTAGGTATTACGGTGTGTTTTCCGTGTTTAAATACCTAAGTATTATCAACTAGCGAGTACGGTATTGCATACTCATTTTGTAAGTTAAAGTCTAACAATATATTTATAATAATGATAAAGGTTCCCGTTATTCGTTCATTGTTATAAGTTGATTTTGACAGTACGGTTACTTCACAGTCTGTTTGAAAACGACATCGACAATGCTACGTGTACGTGCTATGTGTACGTGTTAGAATGTTAATAGAATCTCTGATTAACTATGGACGGACACATCAATGACAGAGAAATGTGTATAATCATCTGTGATGACTCAGAGTTGTATACACGCACATTGGACAATGTTGACCTACAAATTCTCTGCAAGATTGAATGAAACATTTCAATTGGTACATCTGAAGTTACCAGTGAATTATAGGAATAAGATCAGAGATTTTCATTTCCATTGCCTTATAGAACTAGATGGATACAAGGAGTTTTAATCTTCCCAAAATCTACAGCAAAATTAGTTCATCGGAAGTGCCTTTTCAGGAACAGGTTTCCCTAAGTACCTTTTTTTCGCTATAAACACTTTATTTAGGTTTTGATTTTAGTAAAACTTGGTATTTACCTGGCAATCTTACCATAACCAATATGTCTACTAAAACCAACGACACCATTAAGCAGGAACTAGATAATTATCCTGGTCTGGCTGTTTGGATTTTGTTGGTTTGTAATACACACACAAAGAATGGTGATGATATACTCGCAGTTATGTCTACAGAGTTTCTTAACAATGGGACCATAAATGCAGTTTATATAGTCTAAAAAGTAAAGGCACTTATGTATTTTAAACGAGACGAAGTTAGGATAACAAAATCCTTTCTACTTTTCAACCTCGACCTTTACCTAGCGTCACCTGTATAGCCACTTTACAAATTGTAAGTGGTGACTGCAGGAATCGAACTTGCGCCACCAGAGTGATGAGCTCCGGAGTCGCGCGCGATACCAACCGCCGAGGATCTGCTGATAGTTTAAATTCCATTTTTGGGAGGAAAACGCCATTCCAAATAAACAACTGCGGGGTTAATTATAACTGTCCGCTCACAGTAAATTCGTAAAGATTCACGGAAGCGCTCGAAGTAATGTCTTTTAAAACCTCCAATCTATTTTAAAACGTATCTGCGACGTTAATAGACTCTGTTGTAGATTATTACGACATATTTAGAACGTTAAGCATCTCTCGAAACACTGGGAAGAGGATTAAAATCTGCCAAGTCAGAAGAGCTGCTTAACTCCCTCACTCTCAACCCTCTCTGTGTGCCGAGTTGCGAAGAGGCATTGATTAGGGACTAGGGGTTGGAACATAGTGCACCTCAAGTTTCAACTTAACTCATATCCGGGTTGACACACCAAGCCAACACGCAGCTAAGTGCTAAAGCACCATTGGTGTGAGTTAAGCGCTTTTGCAGATTGTTTGCGCAATGCTCACAGCCTCGCTTCGGCCTTTGGCCTCAGCTAAAATACTCTATTACGATAAGCATTATGAGATTTATTTACTACGCTCAAATATTAGCTTCGGTTTTAGGCCTATTAGTAACGTGGTTACTGACAGGTTTATTACATGTAAGAAGAGAAAATGTCATGGATTTCATATTCAAACAATGGTTAGGGTAAAATACGTTAGAAGTATATCAAAGTAATCTAAATACCGTTTCTGATCTGCGACGTCAACCCCTCTTTATTAAACATTTAAAACATTTACTGTCAGAATACACAAACTAGTTGTGTTGACAAAACGAGAAAAAGACAATATAAAATTATTAAACACAAAACTATTAACAACTACAGAAAACCAATATACTGAACTAACAACAATATAATTTACTACTAATAACTAATATATTGATAACAATAATGACCAACTGTGTATCCTGGTTAGAACAAAACATTTGGATTCAGAAACAAATCAGATAAACTTTACTGCTTTTAAATATTCCAAAAATACCCGAATAATTATATATATAACAACAACCCAAACAATTTAAATTTTCGTCAATTAAAGTTATGTATAGTACAACTTATGTTATTTGAATCATGCTGATGTGATGTAAATCAATAAGAGTCCGGGCATGATATTGCTATATACATGTGAATATGACATTCAGATACGTAAGCGCATTGTCTCGGTAAGCCCTTTACAATAGCTTGTTCGTCACGAGATGACTCTAACTCCTAAGCCGTACTCTAATTCATATCGGAGTAGAGCTTAAACAATTCAACCATCATGTTATTTTCATCTAGAATATTTGTTTCAATCAATATTTGTTTTGCTCATTATGAATCATAGTTCAAGTTGTTCATTGGACGAAAGGTTTACTCCAGTTAAGAATAAAACATCAAAGATTACCTAAAAATGAACTTTACGCTTGAACAATTAAGTTTCACTTTTGGTTAGAGTACGAAAAAATAGGCGTAAAAAGGCAATAGTAAATTTGAGGATGAAATATTATTACAGACCTGTTCAACAATGTTTCGTCAAAAGAAGGACACGACTTTTTTGAACTGGAATCTGATCCCGTCCACAGGTGATGACTAACCTAAAACAAAAGACAACATATAAGAACATAATTTATCGCGTAGGAAACCTTGTAAATTGTTGTGACTAGACATTTTAATTCCATTGTCAAAACAACTAACTCTTAATCAAAACTCTAAACATTAAATTAGTTGCTGTTACTTTATTATAGCTTGTTGAGCATGATTGGTTTCTACAAATGGCTGTTTAATTTCTTTACGTTTTCGCGCATGTTGTATTATTTTCAAGACTAAATAATAATTATAGGAGGAAAAAATAAGAGAAAACTCCTGTTTTTAGAATTGAGTGACAATTAGTTTGAGCTGCTTATTTTAGGCTAGTTCATTTTTAATGGTCTAGGTTACTTTTGTCATCAGTGGTCTTGACAACGCTAGTCTATCAAAGAACTTTATTCAACATTAAGTCCCAAAACACTATGACAAACTGGGGTTTGGGTAAAATTTTTAAAATGTAGGTCAACAGAACAAACCTTTCATCTTTCACTACTTGACCTTCTGAGCAGTGGATTGTGAACTGATTATGGCGCAGGAAAAGCAATAAAACGCAGACGTAGCCTCAAACCTGAGGTGTTGAGTACGAGCCAAACACACAGCTTGAATCCTACTTTAAACCCAAAAGTAGCTCATAAAAATAAATGTACATACTTATGATGTACTGGGTGACCTAGAAAGGAAGCTTTCTCACCATAACTTAAGAAAAATTAACATATTTTGGTGCATTATTAGATTTGTTGATTTTTGGTAACCATGATGAAAACTGATAAATCCCATGTTTTGGGGAGAAAAGCCCTCTTAAAAGAACACCGTCTGTATAAACAATAACGCATTGTAAGAAATTTCCTAGGATTCACGCAAGCATATGGCTACGCATCAGCTATGTTTCTTATGTATTAGTTTTATTTGGCAAACACTTAGAATTGTAACTAGTTACATAAATTAATATTTAAAGGGATGTTAAGGTATTAATAAATACATAGCAAATTTTTTCATGCAAGGTTTTCAACTAAAGGTATTGATTGATCTGTTTTTGATTACACATTTTAAGAATCTCTAAAAAGTCTGCAATCAGTAGTGTTTTGTTTTATTGTGTTTGACTTGGAGGGAAAAATCGCCTAATTGTGTTTTTACCATCTCTGAGCCTCAAATATAAACGCGTATATTTTGTGTAAAATTTATTAAAACCCCGCTAAGGAACCAAGTCCAATGAAATATAAATCCTATTAGTTTCAATAACTCTTACCAAAGGGACCGACCTACATCTGCTGCATTGGAATACCGCACAATATGCTTCAAATAAATAAATATAGTCATTTCTCTGTGTGTCGCGTCCGTGTCAATATACCAGGAACATAAAACTTACTTAGGGATTCCACAGCAATAGCTTAGAATATACTGTGAAAGATCAGTATATACTTGCCAGTGTATTTCTAAAGTAAGATATAGTGGTTACTGTATTTGCACATGACATTGATATTATTTTCTAGCTAGTCTATTTTCTATGAGAAATAGATCTAAGTCATAATCAAAGTCGTTATAAATTTTATGCAAAACCAAAAGGTGAATTTAATATTTATGTTGACTGCTCAATCTAACGCTACAACTGTGATAACTTTAAGGTTCGAATTCGGTGCTCATGAACAAAAAATATTACTAATAATAGTATAAATAGTTTAATTACTCATTATTAACCTTGCTAACCCTTAACAAGATATCTTAAAACTTAAAAATACCAGAAATAAATTTCTTAACCGTCATTCTACAAATCTAGTATGAAACTCCCAAACGGTAGGATCAAAACCGCTAAACCAATCAGCTAGCACTTTATAAAGCACATGTCAGCTTTTACTAATCTAGCACAAATACAATTTTAACTGTACAAAATTTCAGCTGGAAGATTGACTTTTAAACACTTTGTATAAAGGTATGAAAACAAACAGATTGTCAAGAAGCAAATTTATCACTGATTCAAACCACAACAGTTGATTTCCAGTTCGTTAAATTTCATCTGAATTAATTGGTTTCAGCGGTAGAGGATGTCCGGATCCTGCAAACCTTTACACCTCACTGAGCACTCGGACAAAGGAATTAATTCATCCCTTTCAACAAGTCATTTGTTTCTCTAACTTAAGCCTTTAGAATACAAATACGTGTCATAATGAAAGATTTTAATTAAATGCTATTTTTATGTTGGGTTGACTAGGAACTTATTAATCATCGCTTCTATATAATTTTTCTAACAAATCTTAGTTACGAGGGTAAGAGTAGAGGCTGCCCAGTACGGGTGTAAAGTACGAAGTAAGGTGTTCAAATAAATAATTTTACAAGACAAACTTTACTAAAACTCATAGTTTTAAGAGTATCTTAGACACAAGTACCTTACATGTAAATTTTGCTTAGACATAAAGTATTTATAAATCACAGAAAGTCACTCTGTTATCTGTAGACATATTGTCTAGTGGAAGAAACAACATTGAAGATATAACTTATTGATCAAATTATCGTCTCTTGAAACGTTGTTCCTTTGTACGTCGGTTTGCCTTACACACATTTGTTCTGGACGTAAAACATATGCTTCAATCTATAAACCATATCATCATTAAAACAACTCTAGTGAATTTTAGTTTCACTGAATTATGGTGAGTTAGAATGTAAATAAAGTAAATCTCGATAAATATCAATAAATAAATATATAAATATGCCGAAAAAATTTTCATAACGAGAAGGAATCAGGATTTTTGGTGCACGAGTTCAATAAAACTGGAGTAAAGTGGATTTATTTCACAACGCTAGTTGTTATTATTGTGTTCACGAACCAGGGATGAACAAAAGTCCTTGCGGACTTACGGTGGATTGGTATCGTGCGCGACTCTAAAGCTCATCACTTCGGTGACGCGGGTTCGATCCCCACAGTCGTCACTAACAATTTGTTAAGAGACTAGGTTAACGTCGAATTTGAGTGGTAGAGAGGACTTATTTCTTCTAACTTCACCCTATTTAAGAAGAGTCGCTACCTATTTACCTTTTAAAACAGAATATCAGAACTGGAACATCATGAAGGGACCAGAAGAAGGATCACTACTGAAGAGACCTTATTGGGATTCCAATAGCTATTTATATTCCTACAACTATATTTTATGATTTTAATTTTGACTATTTTATACTACTATTTCATCCTATTTGCAGTATATTTAATAATTTCTGAAATATTCTTATATGGTCTCTTAACTGTAACTTACGTTTCGATTTCAATTTCCTAACATTTCCCGTATCGATGCTCGGTCGTAAAGCTAAGAGAAAATGTAAAATATTTATAGTTAAAGTTTAAACTTTTAATTTATAATCGTATGTAAAATAACAATGCGTTTATAAACTAAATGGTAAGTTATAATGTAATAATGTTTGGCGCAAAGGTTTGATGGACGTTAAACTGTTGCAGAAGAAGTAACAAATGGGTTGCAAAAGGCTTATTGAAAACGTGCTTGGAATAAAACGTCTGTTCTGCCGTAAGGGATCAAATAACCAAATAATTGAGCATTTCCCTTACACGTTCAAACAAGAGGCAGGCTTTTCACGTAATCCATTGAGCAAATGCTCAATATCTTCTCAGGAAGGTGATTTGTGCCTTATTTTACGACTTAGTTTTTACTAGATGATGGGAAATCCCTGACGAATAAAACTTAACTAGTAGCCTAAAGGCTATTTTGGTTGCCAATTAACACGCATATACAGGGCGTGCAAACACTTCGTAATCTGTGGCATAACGTTTCCAAAATCCAACGCATTATCTCAAATTTACCTCAGGGTTTTTAATGTTAAGCACCTTTTCTGTGTGGTACTGAAGCGTACGTAGGGAACAGTCCATAAAGTGTCGGTCAACAATAATTGGGCAAATTCGATTTTAACATGACATTTAAGGTATCGTAGAAAACGATGGGACATTAACTTAAATGTTTGGTCTGAACAAAAAGGTTTATCGTTTAAAATTTTAACAACAGATATTTCATTTTAAATGAAACCTTTCATAGTCGAATTTGTGGCCTTTGGGGCTACTGAATAACAGGTTTGGTTTTGTACAACACTCTTTATACAACCCTTTAAACAGCTTTTATCAATTCACGTTGGAATTTTAGTTTAAAAAGGTACACTGCATCGCAGCTACGACCTTCAAAGTCTTTCAACGAGTGCCTTTTAAAAGCTAGAGCTAATTAGGCTGTAACATAGAAAACTTTATTTTAGGAATCGTTTATAATTTTACGTTATCGTTTCTACATTATTATCACGTGCATTAAAGTGGGGCCACGGTGTAGGAATAGTGGTAAAGAAATGTCAGACATACCCGTGGTGAGAGTGCAAACACTTAATATTGTTACCTTGGTTATCTTAACCACAAACAAAGGTTGGGAAACGTTTGCCGCTAAATGATACGGGTAGCGGAGGAGGAACACGCTGTATAGTTCTAACTTGTGTCTAGAGACAGGCTCAAAGTTCAAACTCCACATCTACACAGAGCCAAGGCTAGAGTTCAGATGTGATAAGGTCTTCTGCTTGTAATTGCTTCCACTCCGACAAAGACAGCTATCTAGATGTAGATAGATGAGTAGTCTCATAGTTTCACCTTCGTGCTGGTCATAGTTGAGCTTGTGTTGAGGTCTAGTTAAGGTATTTAGTTCCAGAGTTAAATTTAAAAATATAAAGCATTGCATCACGTAAAGAGCTAGAAAGTGTTTTTACTTTAAGTAGTTATAAATGGTATTACAATGACTCGTGGCGGGTTTGAATTGTGCGCGACTCCGGAGCTAACCACTTCGCTTGCGCGGTTTCGATTCCCGCAATCACCCTTTACATTTGTAAAGTGACTATGCGGTAACGCTAGGTAAAGGTCGAGGTAGAGTAATAAAGAAGACTTTTTTGTCCTAACTTTATTTTGTTCAACAATCCAACCCTTTCCTTTTTTGTGGCTATGCAATTGTCAATGTTAAAGATAAAGTGTTAAAGATTAAATATACAAGTTAAGATATAGAAAGAATAGCTATTTCAAATTCAATTATTTTGTATGTTTTATATCTTTGTTAGTTTTATTTAATCTACTGAATTACTTTGTATGATCAACTTTGAATTACTCCGAACATCAAAATACAAAGTGGAAACCCAGAATAGCAGTTAGCTAATACTTTATGCACGTTTGGACACGAAGAAACCCACTTTACCACATAAGAACATATTTTCAAGGCTTTCAGAAAAGCCCACTTACGTCCTGTTAAATTATTATAATATGAAATAGCACAACTAGTATCCAAGCACATAATATACAGTATAAGACCTCTTCAGTCTAAGTCTCGAGAGGAACTGCTCTGTGTCCTTATGATTAACTGTTACTGTTTTCATTTGTTAAGTGGTTTGTTTAGTTCTGCTGCACAAGTGGATTTATTCACGTCACTTGTAAAGGTCTCTACAAATTAATATTATTGTTTGATTCTTTAACGATTAAAAGTCTTGTTATCCCCGGCAAACAAAGTTGGTTCTACACGTAACGAATCGAAGAATAGGCTAAAAGATTAGTGTAAAATAATATAAAACTGTAAAATTAGATATGATCAATTGTAATTGTGTACAAATTCAAAACATCGACAAAAGTAAACAATGATTCTAAATACAATAAAACAAGTCGGCCAGCTGATTATATCACACTTCTCCCCTCCACTTTAAAGTATCGGCGTGCCTTCTCTGAATTCTACCCCCTTCTTCCACGTCATACATCACTTGGCCATGTCTTCCCAAGATCGTACCTACTTGCACTTTACCTTTAGACATTTTCACCCACACCAAGTCTCCAGGTTTGAAAGCCTTCCAACGAAGTTGTCTTCCATCATGGTACTTCTTTTGCCTCACGAGGGCTGTCCTCAGCGCCAATGTAAAATAATATAAAACTGTAAAATTAGATATGATCAATTGTAATTGCGTACAACTTCAAAACATCAACAAAAGTAAACAATGATTATAAATACAATAAAACCAGTCAGCCAGCTGATTATATCACAATTGATTATATCAGTCTTTTTATAAACTTGAAAAATTGTTTGACTCTATATGACTAAAAACAAATAATATTATATTTTTATGGACTATCTAACTGTATTGAAACCTCTAATTTTTACTTCGTATTATTCGAAGTCAAATCTTTATCGCCATAAAATACATCGGTACATGGGCACACGACAACATTATTTTACAATGGCAAAAATAGGAACACTGAATAAAAAGCCATTAGTTCGAAGATTAAATAATTTGTTATCACTTTAATAAATTTGTATTTACGGGAACAGAGTATAATCACTAATAAAGTAACAGCTACTTATTTAATGTTTAGAGTTTTAATAAATGACTCAACTTTTTCAACAATGAAATTAAAATGTTTTACTACAGTTTAGAAGGTTCCCTCCACGATAAAAAGATGTTCTTATATTTTGTGGGCAGATAATTCCAGATCACGAAAAGTGTTCTTCAGATTTACCAATAATTGAAATCTTCCATACTAATATTTCTACTGCAAACTTTACCATTTTCTTATTTGTCCGTATTAAAACCAAAAATTAAACTTAATTGTTCATACGTAAAGTACATTTTTAGGTTAGCATAAAATGTTTGCTATCTACTGGAGTAAACCTTTCATCCAATGAACAACTTGGACTACATTTCACAATTAAGAAAACAAATATTTAATATTCTAGTTGAAAAATAACACGACGGTTGAATTATTTAAGCTCTACTCCGATATGAATTAGAGTACGGCTTAGGAGTTAGAGTCATCTCGTGACGAACAAGCTATTGTAAAGGGCTTACCGAGACAAAGCGCTTACGTATCTGAATGTCATATTCACATGTATATCGCAATATCATGCCCGGACTCTTATTGATTTACATTATGTAAAGCAGCAGGATTCAAATAACACAATTTATACTAAAAACCATAGTTCAACCTAATTATACTTACTCTTACTTACTCCCAGGGCCATTTATATCCGAGTTGGTATTTAGCCGCGCCAACGTATCCCCTCCATCTGGACCGGTCTTCAGCGTCTTCCTCAGTAGCTCCAAGCCTCCTCATGTCTTTCAAAACTTCATTCCACCATCTCTGTCTTGGTCTTCCCCTGGGTCTTCTACCTTCAGGCCTCCCTTTCATAATTTCTTGCAGCCAGTATCCCTCTTCCCCTCTTAGTAAGTGTCCAGCCCACCTCAGTCGTCTGCATCGTATTTCGCCGATTATGTCCGGTGCTTTATACAAGTCTCTTAACTCTCTGTTGTGTTTCCTTCTCCACTCACCTAGCTCGTATGTACAACCTAATTATAGTTGATGAAAATTTAAATAGTTTGGGTTGTTGGTAATCGAATTTAATTATTATAATGTTTGGATAGCTTGAATACTGGAAGTTTTTTTTTGATGGGGGCTCAATAAAACACTTAATATTTAAAAACCATAAATTTAAAGTATGTTAAAATTGTCCATTAGTATACAAAACACTACGTAAATCCAATCAAACATTTCAAAATAGTGGCCAAAAAGGTTATTGTTAACTATAACAGCGGAGTGAAGAGTTCGATTTTAATACAATTGAAAATGCGTTTTCTCTTCTTAAATTTATTTTAAAAAACATTCAATGTTCTGAGGCCGGAGGGTAGATGTGTGGGGCAGGTGAAAAGCGTCATATCGCCTGTTGCAATTTAGTACGAAAAGCTGACACCAAAGGTCGACTTAAGGAGTGAACAGATTTGTTTATGCAACTGTAAGCAGTTGTATGGATGTACCACTATAAAAGAAAACAAGATATTTACATTTATACTGTTTTAGCATGATATACAATTCTTTTTCCTTTCTACAATTTTAAAATCAAACTGATGATGCCTGTTTTTAAGTTACAACTAGTGAATTAAAGTAACAAAAATGGAAAGGAAGTTCACTTCATACTCACTAGTGGCGATTAGCTGCGTGTAGGTCTGGTGTTTAGTCTTTTTCGGTTTGGTTTCTATTGTCAACCCGGATATGGGTTAAGTTAAAATATGAGGTGCACTATGCTCCAACCCCTAGTCCCTGATCAATGCCTCTTCGCAACTCGGCACACAGAGAGGGTTGAGAGTGAGGGAGTTAAGCAGCTCTTCTGACTTGGCAGATTTTAATCCTCTTCCCAGTGTTTCGAGAGATGCTTAACGTTCTAAATATGTCGTAATAATCTACAACAGAGTCTATTTACGTCGCAGATACGTTTAAAAATAGATTGAAAGTCTTTTAAAGATATTACTACGAGCGCAAGCCGTTGGTCCTTGTATTTCAATTGGTCATTGGGCTATTAATTCATGACCCATTCTAAGGAAGAGTCGGCCTTAGTTTGTAACAAGACTACACCTCATAGCTCATTACTACCACTCATCACACTCATCCTTCACCACATATTTGCCTTAAAATACCCTCATGAGAGTAGTCGGCATCTCAAATAGTGATTTAGTGAGTACGTCCTTTGATATTATTTTCCTGAAACATTTTATAAAAGTGCTGATTGATTGCTCTACTGTTAGCATGAGCCTGTTTCTAGCATTGCAGCGAGGCTGAAGGCAGGGTTGAATTACGTAGTGTTTGAACAGAGTAATTTGTGTGTCATGAGAGTGGTCGGCATCTCAAATAGTGATTTAGTGATAATATATATGACTTCGAATAAAACGAAGTAAAAATTAATCTCTTCCCTCCTGACCAGGTTGTGAGGTTTGCCTGTATTTGTTAACTTTGACCTATTCACGATTATCATATTTCTTGATGATTATTCATTACTGTGCCACTCAGTGTGATTGTGATGAAAGCAATAATCGTAGAGAGCTTGAGTACAACAGCTGATGTAATGACGAACACGAGCTTATAGAGGTATGTAATGGTGGCAGTTACAATGCAGTACTGTAGTACTAAAGCATCTAATGCCAGCTCTTGGAGCATAACATGCTACACTCCAGTGTGTGTGGAAAGATGCAGTTCAACCAGTAATAAAAGTTGTAGTTTTATCAATTTACAATTTTTTTATTGATAGGGGACACATTTCCCAAGAATCTACTTCTTCAACAACAACAAAAAATCAAAGCAGAAATCACGACCAACTTGATAGTATAATTTAAAAAAAGGAAGACACGGACTTTCCCAGCCATTTTTGGAGAAAAATTACTTCTAACGTTTCGGGCAGTTAGCATCTCCACCCGTCTTCAGAGGACTACACTAATATAGGAACTATATTTAATTATATATCTTAACCTAAGATCTAACCTAAGACTTTACCAAACACTATTTAAAAATACCGCTACATATTAAGAAATTAATAGCTTTTCAAAACACAAATTAGAATGAGAAACAAGTAAAATGAGGAAGCGTTAAACAGGAATAAACTACATGCTAGTCATTAACATAAAACAAATAGGTAAAAAGCACAGAAGTGTGGTAGGTAAAAATATTGAAAGGATCTCAATTATCGGATGACCATCATCCCAGACTCGAACTGACGAACTTCGCACCACGGAAGTCGCGCACTTATAATTATTTAAATAACTCAGAAGCACGCGTACTTTTGAAAAATAAGTTCCATTAAAATAAACATCGCACTAACAACACTTGGACAGTCAATGGAAAATAATGTTGGGTTGAAGCCAAACTCTCTATTGGGGATAGCTAGTCGACTAGCTCCATTCAGCAAAGAGCATTGCCAACTTTAAACAGAGCAACAGATCGTAATATTGATCTTTATATGTCTAGACGTAATAGAACGGTTTTAGTAAAAAATACCAGGCCGATATGCAGCTTAGCGTTGCTTCCATGAGTGAATCGAATTTCCTTTGCTTCGCTACGCTCACAGTCTCCCTTCGGCCATCGGCCTCGGACTTATGTGCTCTTTTACTGTAAGTCTATTACATATCGTGAGGGTAAAACATATTCAAATTTAATTGAAATCGGATTACTCAAAACGGTGTAATAGGACACTCGGATACATTATTTATTCACTTACATTCATATTAACCAGACTTGACATTTTGTACCAACATCTGAAATGATTAAACACATCAACATATGTATATAAAGTATTGAAATAATGTTTAAAACGTCTGGGGTCAGAATCGGTGCTCATTTCACTGTCGGACCATGCTGACAGCAACTCACGAAATCGATAGTAAATAGTAAAATGCTGTAAAAAGGGGGTTTTGACACATGTAATGTGCTGGATTGGAGCTTTTTCAAAGGAAACAATATTTACTTTGTAACTAGGTCGAAAAGTGAAACCTTTTGATGCGCCTCAAGCTAAACGTGCGAGACGCGGCCGATGACGTTTAATGAGCGAATATCAAAACGACACTTTCAGGCATCCTTTAGATTAATAAAACAAACTCGTTAAAACATGTTAAGTTTCTGCATCATAAAGATCATCAACATATCGTTTTCTCTCTAGGAGCAATAATTTCAGAGCAAAATGACAAACACTAGTTTCTTTCGAGTAATCGCATAAACAGGCACTGTCATTGTCGTTACATGAAATACCGTAGATAATGTATACAAGAAGTTGCTAATATAAACGTGTTTCAGTGTTAATGGAATCTCTGATTGCCTTAGGACGAACACATCAATGACAGAGAAATGTGTATAATCAACGGTAATCACGCAGAGGCACGCAAAGAAGTCAAAGTTGACCTGCACAATTTATCTGTCAAATGAAATAACACATTTCAAATGTAATTTCGGAAGTTATTTGTTTATTTATGTGTTAACATTTTCAAGGTAACCTTTTCACAAATATCTTCATTAATTTGAATGGCGATAAAATATTTCAAATATCATTGAAATAGGACTACTAATTCTGCAGTTATAGTAAAATAACTTTTGGCCGCAATTTTGAAAACCACTTGATGGATTTTCATGTATTTTAGTGTATTGGTGTATAACAATAAAATACAGATTTATTTTGAATTTCATCGATATCGGTCGAAATGGTATGTTTTTTATTAATAAAACACTTTTTGGCTGACCAATCGGGATTCCGGTAGTCCGATTTTCCTGGTTTACGAACTTGATCGATATATTACCAAAAGTTGTGAAAATCGTTTCCTACAAATTTGGTGAACATCTGACAAGAAATGCGACCTGTAGAGATGATACACTTATATATGTATAAATGAAACACATGTATATAAAGTGTGAAAAAATCTCAAAACGTGTTCTGGGGTGACCGCTAATTTCGGTCCAGGTCTGGTTCTCACCACGCTGACGGGCATGAGTATCTTATTTTTCCAAAGAAAATTCGATGGAAATCACCTAATGCAGGGTCTTGAGGAATGATTGTTTAGATCATTTCGAAATTATCAATAGTAAAATATGATTTACTTTTGTTTAAATGTTTTCTAAATGCTACCAATCATCTAAGTTTTATTTTGTTGTTTAAAAAACTTCAAGAGATACGATGATACTCGTTTATATTTCGTCTATGGATATAGTTATTTTTATTGTTCATGTTAAGTGGTAAAGAGTGCTCCTAAGCTGTAACTTCACCTTTTTTAATACAACCAAGACGAGTTTCTATTATTATATTCCAACAACATTGATTAACGTATATGTTTACCTACTTTTTGTAATATTTATATCTACTCAACTTGATGTAAAGACAACATCTGTTCCTGTGTACAGATGCAAAAAAAACTTGTTTATATTTCACAGTTTATAACATTGAAACTGTATGGTCCAGTAAGTGACTACTCAGCGAAGATCAGTCCCTGGAAGCTAATTTGTCAAGCTGAAAGAGAATATTTCCTATAATGGGAAATAAACGAGCAGTGAAATGTTTCCAGTGATAAATCTACGTTCAAAGATCAACAAGCATAAAGAATAACTTAACACTAACGTTTCTTTTGTGAAGAAGCTCTGACAGTTATTGAACGATAAGGAATAACATAGAGTTATATTTGCAACTAAAACGTTTCTTCGCGTACAGTACAAGGTTTGGTTTCAGATTTGATAGTACTTTAATACTTTGATTTGATACACCGACCAAAACCTGTTCTTGGGGTCAGGATCGGTGCTCATTTCACGGTCCAGGGTCTGGGTCTTACCATGCTGACGGCTTGAATATCTCATTTTTCCACAGGAAATTCGATATTAATAAAATTAATAGTTCAGTACAACCATTAATCAAAAATAAAATATTCCCTTTCTGGCCAATCGCGTTATATACAAGGGGTCAGTCAAACAACTGCAAACTATGAGACGTGGTAGGTTGTTTACGTGTGAAACATCGAGGTTGTTTACTCTATCAATATAACAGAAGTTTTATAACTTGAAATCATGTTATATGATACGATTTAGTGATTGATTTATGTTTACTTATTCATATCAGCGGAGTTGAATTTTCTAAAACAAACATCATTTCTAGAAACCTCGCATGAACCACAAGTAAACAACTCACCATGGAGGTAAAGAAACACAAGTACAGGTAGCAACAGACCAACGAGCGATGTTTGCGCGGGAATTTCAACAGTGCAAATATTTAGAATACACTCTAGATTAAAGCTTCTCTGTGACTTTCAGTGAGAGAGAGATTGGAATTCTAATCCGCTCGAGAAAGCGCGGGTAACTGGAGGCGGGAAATTGTTATGATTGCCTTCACGAATATTTGTAGCAAAGAGAAACATCATTCTCTGGAAATATTCATTAATTAAGGGTATCATTGGACGGGTGGTGAGTGGGAGAGTGAGTGGGGTTGAACAGTCAGGGGTGGGGTGGGGGTTGATTGGGGTGGTGGGGGTGAGGACTGCCAGAGCGCTCTGGAGGCAGGGTTGGGAGTTAGTGCGATAGCAACACCGGGTGTGACGTGTCCCGTGTTTCGTGCGTTCGCCGATTTATCGTCAACACTTATTAATATTTAAAACTATTATTTTGTAGTTATAAAAGTGAGTTTGTGAAACTTTTGATTAAGGTTCAAAGTTGTTATTTTCCCATGTTGAATTTTGTGTGACACTTTTATACGTGAGCTCATTATAAAATTTAGTTTTATTTATTTAAACGTAATTTTATTTTGCTTTGTTTCTTATAAATACGTTCCACATAAATTGGTTTTAAACATCAGAGATTCAGTTATCGGACATAGCTGCAGTAGATGAAGTACACCATACATCTGTGTGTTTCAATGTGATAATTTTGTTTAAGTTAAAAACTAACCTTCGATAACAACATTGAAGTGGACTATGAAGCTTTAGTACATTTTGTGGTTTAACTTTGTGTTATAAGCAGTGAGTACCTAGGTGGAAGTATAGTTTAAAAAATGGAATCCAAAAAATTAAACATGAGTTCAAGCCCCAAAACATGACGTTAGTATCCCAGATTCCGAACGAATAAAAATGATCAAATAACAATGGCCACTTCTTTGCCGATTCTGATCCTTCTTCTCTCTACCTCGGTTTGGGGAGACTTCGGCATCCGCCACGGGCGCTCCCGCAGCCACCTGACCCGCTCCGGCCACCTGCTGGTCAAGGAGGAGTTCTGGCTCACCGAGGCGTCTGAGGACCTGCAGGAGCCGACCACTGAGGAGGCCATAGGTCCTTTCATAGAGGACTCGCGGCACCACCCCAAGGATGACGCAGAGGACCTCCTCGAGCCCAGCATGCCACCGGACCCCATCGGTCAGGTGGACATCGTCACCCGGTTCTTGAGGATTGTGGAATCACAACAACAACTGGGAGAGAACTGCACGGCAGGCACTGGACTCAACCTGGGAGAGGGCGTGGTGGACCGATATGCTCAGGTAAATAGGGTTATACTTATATGAAAATGTGTTATAGATGACCAAATCGAACTTATAATTTGATGTTTGTGGACATTTTTATAGGAAGCAACTTACGACGTTTCGAAATCTGACACCTGATTCCTACTCAGACCGAAAGCAACCTAATAATTAATAAATAACAAAGAAATTAGAAAACAAACCAACTCAAAGTTAATCAGTAATTTAAATGCCCATAACCTTAATTTGAACTCTCAAATACACCCATCGCTAACAAAAAAAACGTTATTAAACAAACACATACAAATAAATTATGCGATAATGTTTACGTTTAAAATAACTGATTGTAATGTGATATGGATAAAGCAAGTAACAGAAGTTGGTTTATGCCTTTGTTTCGTCTACAGTTTTGTCTTTTAATAAATTTTACTAATAAAGACCAATACTAAGGACCGAACCTGGACACTTTTTGAAACTTCTTTATTAATAAATAGGCTATTTAGAGTTTATACAAATCTAACATATTTTACTACTAATATTTTGTGTTTTAAAATATTCAATTATTTATCTTGAATTGAAAGCAGCCGATGACATTGAAAGAGCGATGATAACAGAGTGTAATTTAGGGAGGAGTGATAAACGATTCTTTTTGAAATATTTTATGCGCGATAAAAGAGATTACACAATTCGACTTAAGAGTTTCTTTTTCGTCTTTTTTAAAAAAAATTAATCTAAAAATAAATTTAATTTAGTTATAAATTAAGGAATATAAATCAAACTAGGGGTTTTGAACGTTAAAATGTTAGTAACAACATAGTTATAGACCCCTGTTGTTAAAGAGACTAAGTATCGGTACACCTGGTTTAGTGAGTAAGAAACAACGAACAGGTGTCTGAGGGTAAAAAGCTTTAAATGTATTTTAATGTATGAGTTAATGAAAACATCAGCTTCTTTTTCCTTAAGTTGATTGTCGTACATTTTTATTTGTTTTTGCATTATTTGTTCATTTGCCTGCTAGTAAATATTCGAGCTTTAGTAACGATGTTGGATCGATTATTTCATATACAATTATTTAGATCGATGGTAAGGGCATTGTTGTTCACAGCAGTCGACTGTTTTTAATATTTAGGTCTACTTTTAAAATATATTGTACATAAAAAAATCTGTAAATCAGCTTGCATTATTTCTTAGAGGATTATAAAGGTAAAAGGTAAAGTTTGTCTTGTTTAACGAGGCGAAGTTAAGACTACAAAGTCTTTTCTACTACTCAACCTCGACCTTTACCTAGCGTCACCGCATTAGTCACATTACAAATGTAAGTGGTGACTGCGGGGATCGAACCCGCGCCACCGGAGTGATGAGCTCCGGAGTCACGTGCAATACCAATCCGCCACGGATCCGCTAATATATCAGATTTATCCCTTCATTATACTACCTGATTATACTATGTATCCGCGCTTCGCCTCGGAGCTTTGTTAACATAGCTGGTGCATCAGGAGCCTGTTTCTCCACACAGAAGCAAGCTTCCGAGCAAACGGTTGAAGATGCGGTAGTAATGCTCAGCACCAATTTGATAGAGGATTAAATTTAAAAGCTCGTATGGGTTGTCAAAACCTAAATATCTTTTACGGGTTTTCCAGAATTTCACGTTACAGTATTGGGGTTATAAATAATCTTATCAATTACCGCCATTTTAAAAATATTAAATTATCATGTTAATAGCCTATGTGTTGGCCAGGTATATAAGCCATATTCCTGTAAAATTGCATTAAAATTGATTAAGTCGTTTTTGCGTGATTGAGGAACAGACACACACCATCTCATTTTTATACTCGTATATTAATATAGATTATACTCGTATGTGGCGAAAACGGCTGTGTTCCTACAAAACGATGAAAATTACTATTGTGTACCGGAAGTTGCGCTTTTCCGGCTTATGACGAAAGTTTTGATGGAAGTAGAGCCGAGCACATAAACAATTTAGCTGCGCCCTGGAAATGACACTTTGGAAACGAGTTATGAACGATACCTTTCATCATACTGGACAATTAAACTCCTAAGCCGTTTTACCTATTGAAATATTCACTAATCCTTTGGAGTTCTCAACTTGGATTTAAATGTTGAAACTAATATTGATTATGTTTGTTACTAATTATATTGGTGGTTAACAATAGTCTTTAAGTCAAGGCTTAAGTAGGAAATCGTCTGGTTGATTAATTTAGTAAACGTAATAGCACTAAACGTTAAGTCGTACAAAGGCAGAAATTGTATGTATAAACTAGCTGACTCGACAGACTTCGTCCTGTCAAAAGATTTGTAAGCCGTTTGTTTTTGTTTTTTACTGTACATATGTTTTATAAAATAGGGATATCAGCTGGCAACGAATATCAATAAACAAAAAGTTCAGAAAAAAGGCGGCAATTAGAATTTTTCTCGCCGTAAGAACCATCCTTAAAACCATCCTTAAACTCCAACGAACATTTTAAAAAAAAGATTTGGCCAAATTGGTCCAGGCGTCGTTGAGTTATGCGCTTAGAAACACATTTTGCGATTCATTTTTATATAATATAGAAGATATATCAAAAGTCTTTTAAAGCATACAATAAATCGAAATCGTTAGCACTGGAAAATTACAGTTTCTTATATTTAGGTACACTATTTTTTTTAGTTTGTACACTTTCTCATTGAGATTTGGAAATGAGAAAATGACTGGTAATCAATTACAATTATAACACTTTGGTTTGAATTGAAAATCTCTATACTATAAAGTTCGAACGGCGTGACTCAATCACTCACTCACTCACTCACTGACATACATGTTTTTGGGTACTTCTAGAAACTTGAAATTTAACACGAAGGCTGGTCCTTGTAACCAACAGGAAATTCCAAATAAAGATAATTTCAAATTGGGGCCCGTTTTGGGGGTTAAAAATAGCGCGAAATCCGGGTATGTAGATGTGTACTATTTTGACTGTAGAGCGTAAAATGAGTGAACTGTGAGATCTTAAATTTGATGAAAAATCCTTCTGTGGAATTGAACAATCTATGTAATTACTTTTGTATCCAACATTATTTTCTATCTATAATAGGAAAACAATATTAAGCCTTAAAATTATCTGAACAAAAAATTTAATGATTTGTTTATTATAAGCGTGATTCAACAAACACCGCTCAAATCAAGTAGACAAAATCTATAAGCATCAATTATTAGTATGTAGTGCCCTACAACCCTGCTCTCCTGCTAAAATATGGCAAGAGATGTCAAGATGAACCTTGAAGTTGCCTCTAAGCGGAATATAGTCAAGTACCGGTTTAAGCACATAATTAAAGATCCTGACGAAGAACGTGCTGTTCTGATAGGAGGTGTAACTGATACCAACCACGAAGACAGAATGTATAAAACCAAACGCTATATTAAACCCTGCACTGCAGCTTGGCGGGTGCTAGAGTTTAAAAGGAAATGCCCTAACTGAAAAAGTATAGTCATTAGCGAAGTGAATACTCAAAACCGAGAAGCCGAAGCAGAACCATGAGCGAAGCGAACGGAACTGAGCCGCAGGACGAAGCGGGCTCTGGGGGCGAAGCTGCAGGCCGAAGGCGAGTTACATATGATCTAAATACGTGTGAAAAATTTAGTTGGAATAACATATATATGGTTTTCGTTGAATATTACATAAGAAACCGTGTAGTGGTTTCAATATACAACCATGTAGAAAATAATGTTAACGTGTTTTGCAATAAAGTGAAATCTGGTGGAAAGTTGTCCATAATCTCTCCCAGTACAAAGGCTCGCAGAGTTTCGGCAAAAGCTTTACTCCACAGTGGAAATATTCAACGACACAGTCATGTGTGGAAACTATATTATATTGGTTTTCAGAGAGTTGGTAAGCAATTTAAACGTTATGCAATATTTGCACATCAAAGGAGATATTTGTAGGTTTAGAATTATTGTCACTATTTGACTGGGACTCGTGTTGGGGTCCTGTAATCCAGCTTCATGGAGGTCAGGTTTTGAGGATGATAAAGGTCTAAAGCGGCTCAGATAGTCTCAGTGATCATCTGATGATACCCGTATCAACTCCCACCATCGTTTAGACATATCACACCATCACCTGCGTGGTTCGGAAGTCACGTTAAGCCGTTGGTCCTTGTATTTCCATTGGTCATTGGGTTAATAATTAATGACCCTTTCTAAGGAAGAGTCGGCCTTAGTTTGTAACAAGACTACTTCCATAACTCATTACTACCACTCATCACACTCATCTTTCACCACATATTTGCCTTAAAATACCCTCATGAGAGTGGTCAAGATCTCAAGTAATAATGAAATGATTTTATGATTGAAATTCAACTAATTCTGTAGTTGATTAAAACACAAATAGTTTGATAAAACAATCGATAACGATTTAGTAAGTGTAGTTATGTTTCGTTGTTATCAAAGAAATATAAGTAGTACATTTAATATGTAAAAAGAATGGTTCTTTTTTATAAAACAAAAGGATTCCGTTTATTAAAACAAAATGTGCAGACCCAAAATTATGTAATAAGTTCCAATATAAATAAAAAATAAATTCTTGTGTAATTTATGGGGGCATTCTACTAGCTTGGGAGAGCGTCGTTGCAGAGGTTTGCGTGAAATAAAATTGAAACGTTATTATTAATGTTATTTTGACAATAAGAATAAGAATGGTTTATTTTCTTTGTCTTTATACATACATTGCGGGTACAGATTACATTTCATTTTACTACATTCTACATAGAACACTTTCCCAGGCTGACCTGTACTATATATTAAAAAATAACACTAGAAAATGGACAAAACAAAGAAAAATAGGGCCCCTAGGATTTTTGGTCCGTTTAGGGGTTCCATCACTGTAATAGAAATACAAGAAAAGAAGTTCAGGAGCTCTCACGCATATAAAAATAATTTAAAAAATAGCGTACTGTGTAAAAATAAAATATAAACATGTCTTAGAGGTACTGTGTGCACAATGTGCCTTACAGAAATGAGAAAAATATTTATGAATTTGAAGTTTGAAAGATGTGTTTTAGAAATAAAAATGTATTAACAGAGATTTTTATTTCTACTGTACACTCTGTACTGTACACTCTACAATACACTCTTAAATGAAAATAAACATTAAACATATAATATTGGTTTGCCTGTTTTCCATTTTTCAATATGTTTGTTACTTTTCTTGTAATTATTGGTTGAATTTGGAAAAATAGTGTTTTTAAGACCTTATTTAAGAAGCTAAAAATAGAATTTTACCAAAAATCTGAAAACAGGCAAACATATATAAACTCTTTCTTATTTCCATGAGAATTAATTAAACCTTCTTGTAAGAGCCTTATATAGTTTCTACGACACCCTGGCAGGCGCTAGGCTTAACAGTTAGGCCACATCAGTTGAAAGAAGGCCCGTTGTTTAGCCAGTTGTTAAGTGCGCAGTGTCGTGTGTTCCTAGGACGGACGAATTCATTTTTTATTCAATGTGACTACTGAGGCGGACTCTTAATTGATACTTCAAGATATAAAAACATGTTTTTTTGTCATGTTATAAAGTAAGAAAAAGTATTTGTAATTTTGAAAGTGTTTTGCACTTAATACCATTTAGGAAATCAAAACAATCAATAGAGGTATTCAAACATTAATGATCCCAAATTGAAAACATTTTAGCGGCTGAGCTGATAAGGGTTTGTTAAACTCAGTGTTCAAAACCTCCGTTCTCCTACTTTTGATTGGAACAACTTTTGATTGGAATTTGTTGGTTTTACAACAGTTCAGTAAATATATCTAACTTCTCACACGTCAGACGAGGATGCGAGTCATTACTAACAACGTGTTATCCCGCTTCATTGCGATCTGTTTAAAATACTCCTAAAGGTAACACATAAACAGGTGGGTAGGATGGTGTAATGGCTAGCGCTCTCGCCCGGTAACTGAGAATTCCCGGTTAAAGTGTTAGCCATAAGTATTTTTCTTTGAATTAAAAAGTACATATTTATTGCATTAAAACTTTGTAATCAAAGCATATAAATCGTCAATGATCGTCATTCAGCCATCAATCTCTCATTCACATATACAATTTTACATTGACTCTCTCTCTCATTCTTTCGAGTTTACCATTCTATGTGTAGTTCCTAGTCACTCTAGCAACCTTAGGGTCTTTTTAAGTGAATGCCTTGAACTCGACTGTTTCATAGAACGTTTGAGATATCAGAACTGATTTAAGACAAGTTATGAATGCCTTGGGTACAAGAGCACCTTGCAACGAATTTGGCAATTCTGAGGACGAAGTAAACTCCTGCCTAGAAAGGCAAACGTTCAAGAACTACCGTTCTGTGTCTTCCAGTCCGGTAGTTGTCCCTACTTCTAGTTTCATTAGACTGTTGTCAGTAACTCTTTATGAATCGTAGTTGAAATGTAGTTAGAATGAAAGTGAGCGTTTAGAACGTATTCAATTTAATAAATACTAGGATTATAAGAAAAACGTCCGTGATTAATAAAACTACGTAAAGTTATCGTTTGTGTGCTTCATCATGGTCATAATCACATTCATAATTTGTTGGAAACCGTGTATTTTTTATTATTTTAATCATAACATGATGAAGTTATAATAAATGATAAAATTATGATACACCTAGCTTTTACTTGCCCTAAGCACGTGATGTCCAAACATCTCACAAAATGTTACGTGTTAAAACATCAAGTGCTTAGGAAAATCAATCAGATCAAGTCAGTACTTTTGGGGGATAGCCATAGCTGAGTGGTATAGTGCGTACTTATCACCAAATCGGCTGGGTTCAATTCCCAGCGCTGCACTTTACCACGCTGCTACTTATCACGATGACCACTCCTCGAGGTTCGGAAGTCACGTTAAGCTGTTGGCCCATTCCATTCATCGTTGGGATTCAATGAATTACTTAATTCGGGGAACAGCTGGCTCTCGTTTACACCTCATCATCCACCAAAACATTCACCATTCATCACATATTCACTTTAAACAGTGATTGGAGTCTAAAATTAAAGTATTAAAGTACTACCAAATCAGAAACAAAACCTTGCATTGTACGCGAAGAAACATTATAGTCATAAAATAACTCAATGTTACTCCTTATCGTTCAATAACTGACAGAGCTTCCTCACAAAAGAAACGTTAGTGTTAAGTTATTCTTTATGCTTGTTGATCTTTGAACGTAGATTTATCACTGGAAACATTTCACTGCTCGTTTATTTCCCATTATAGGAAATATTCTCTTTCAGCTTGACAAATTAGCTTCCAGGGATTGACCTTCGCTGAGTAGTCACTTACTGGACCATACAGTTTCAATGTTATAAACTGTGAAATGTAAACAATTGTTTGTAACATTTGTACACAGGTGCAGTTGTTGTGTTTACATCAAGTTGAGTAGATATTGATATTTCAAAAATATGGTAAATATTTACGCAATTCAGTGTTATAAGAAAAATCGTTAACTGCATCAAGACAAACATCAATGATAAAAATGTGTATAATTAACTATAAATACTCAGAGCTGTGGACACGCATAGCAAAAACAAGTTATTATACAACTTATCTGGCAGATTGATCAGCATATTTAAGAGATATAAGAGATGAAAGCATGTAAAACATTAAAAATACGCTGAAACACTTAAAGATATGCTGAGTAATTACTATCGAGGATGTATCTTTGATAAAAACAAAATACGAACTTAGGTTTGGGAATTTTCAATAAAATCCTCACGTACCGTAAGTTGAAACAGGACACAAATTATAACTTGCTGAAATCCTATAAATTATCAAACAAGTTTTACTAAAGCCTCCGTGGGGAACATTGTGAAAGCCGATGGAAAGTTTAGTGAAAAGCTTTTCATCCCGTGTAGCGTCCACAAAAGCACTGATTTTCATATTGAACTTTATCATTGAAAACCGTTTGAAATAGAGGACACGTTTGTAATATGAGTATAGCTCATATTATAATGCTGAAGTTACGGCTCTCGTCATCCGATACGTGATATCATACAATTCCGACGAAGTTTCGCAAAGTATGTTTGAGCCTCGACGGTTGAAGAAGTAGTAAACATAAAGTATCATAAATGTCATGAACTTGTTATATTTTCTGTGTTATCTGTATTTATGAATGATATTTCGCTTTTTGACTCAACTGTACTGTACACTTAAAAACGCTAAATATGGAAAGCTGTTTTTCACATCGTATTCAGGTTGTCTGTTATATTTCTGTAAAAGAAATCGATCGAAGAAATAATTATTATCACTTCATTAAAACAGTTTTCATTCTAAGGAATCATTTATATAACAAGAACTAACTCTAAATTTATATTATGTAAACTACTATTCTGTTCGGTTTTGTATTACTTTATTTTTAGCAAACCCAAATTGAGTAGTTACACAAACAAGAACCTTCTAGTAGGTATTAGTTAGTATTTATTTAGGTATTAGTAGGTATATTTTTCAAACCAGATCATGTGTTGGGTAATGTTAACATTTATTCTAGCTTACCAAGATCAAGACATTTTAGTTTTAACTCCTAAACTCAATAATGAATTTTATAAACGTACCTATATGTACTTTGCTCTGAAGACGTTTTATGCTATTCCTTTACACGTTTGTAACACGCCAACAATGTTCGTATTTTTGAACAAACCTAAGACATGGTTGTTTGAAGTTGAATTTGTTGAAAGGTTTTTAAGTTAAATGGAGATTATGATAATCTTTGTTGTGTAACTTAATTTGTCTACTTTTGTGAAACAGATAACATTTATACTGGGCTTTGTATTTCGTTTAATTTTCAAATATATCTTCAGTTAAATTTGATATTTATATTGATTAACTCTTATGTATTGCTCTTGAGATGAAAACATCTTTTGGTTTCATGTCATATGTACTTTTTTTAGTATTTATAGTTTTTTTTCAAACGAAGGTTGCAACTTAAGAAGTGTGTTATTTATTTTGATGGTACCTTAACACATCCAATAAGGAGGTACCTAACTATTTGTTCTTATTATTATTTTAAGTGCTGTTTCTGTTATGAATACACTAATATTATTGTAATCCCTGTAGTTTTGTGCAAAGAAATTAAAGAAAAGTATTATTATTTATTATTTTTGACAAGTTTTTCATTTTCTCATGAGGGTATTTTAAGGCAAATATGTAGTGAAGGATGAGTGTGATGAGTGGTAGTAATGAGTTATGAGGTGTAGTCTTGTTACAAACTAAGGCCGACTCTTCCTTAGAATGGGTCATTAATTAATAGCCCAATGACCAATGGAAATACAAGGACCAACGGCTTAACGTGACTTCCGAACCACGCAGGTGATGGTCTGATACGTCTAAACTATGGTGAGAGTTGATGCGGGTATCATCAGATGATCACTGAGACTATCTGAGCCGCTTTAGACCTATATCATCCTCAAAACCTGATCTCCATGAAGCTGGATTACAGGACCACGCCACGAGTCCCAGTTTATAATGTTTTGAATAAACAGCTGTTAGACTGATTTACTATACGTCAGTATTAAATTTCAAAACAAACTCGTTGAATCAACTGATGCCCATGCCACAAAAAGATCATTAAAGTGATCTTTTTCTCCCTTCAAAGTAATACTTTATTTACCTGCGTGTAAAAGTGACACTTTAGCACTGTCAATACCACATGTATTCTAAAGCACATGTATATCTAAGGCAGCTGTTTTCAGAGCAGAATGACAAAATATTTTTGAATCGAATTTTGATTGATTGTATTCAGTAAAGGCAAATCAATGATGTCCATAAACCTCCGAGGTCGTAGCCAGTAAAAGTGTCAGTCATCAACGTGATTCCAGGTAACACCACTGACCGGCCAGGTCATAGTCTCGCGCTATAAAAGCAGTCCCCACCGACACGATTATAGCAATATTTCATTTGGTGGTTCTATGAGAAACTGATTCCGTTGTGACATCTAAAAATACTTGTTTTCATTTGTTTACAATATATAATCAAGAGAAAGTTTTACTATTGAATTAACACTCAACTACCCTCTTAAAGGTGGGCACCGTACTGTTCTTATCGTAATATTGACATCTACAAGTTACTTATAGTACAACATTCAACCGTTCCGGAGTAATAAAACTAAATTTCTAATCTAAACCCTAAATAAGTAATTAAAACGCAAATCATTAAAAGTAAAACCTAAATCCCTTTTAGAGAGTTGAGCAAACAAGAAGGGATTGGAAGCGTTGAGTTTCAATACACAATGAAATACAAACAAGGTGATTCAAACGCGCTCTGGCTTTTCAAAATGAATTTCTTTTCAATAAAACCTGTCAGGTCTTTTGGTGAGCTGAATATTTAAGTGAGCTCGTCTTGTATTTAGAAGAGTGAACATTGAAGAGTTATTCACTTCACGGATATTTGGAGCCGCCGTATAAATATTGCAAACATATTTTATCTAGTTAATATTTTTATCAGTGGCACTTTAAAACAAGATTGGTGGTAAGTATGAAAACATAACAACGGGCGTATTCACCAGAGTTTGGTTTCACTTTCCAAACTGCGAACAAACTACGTTAAATGTTGTGTATTTAGCAAAATTCTAACAAAACAACAATAGCATTAACCACTAACAAGGTCAACACAAATGTTTTTTATATTTACACAAGAGTTGTAGCCTATCATTAATAACACAAATTTAGTAAAATATACGAACAATAAGAGACTAGCCAGTAATTTTTTTCTATATGCAAAGCAAAAGTAGCAAAACGGGTGTCCATATTAAATCCATACTAAACTCCTTGACGCCATTAACGTTCACCTGTGCCGGTCACTGTTTATTCAAGGTTGGCTCTCCCCATCACTAAACCACACGTACAGTTGATATGGATCACTACTGCTGGATTCGAACCCGCGACAACCGCGTGACCTAAATTGCCAGCGCGTCACCTGACGCATTACCTTAGTATTACAAGCGGATGAATTAAAATACGTTTAAAATGCTAAACTACTTCACTCAGAAACGGTGAAATAAATAAAAATTTCAGCGCGTTCCAAATAATTAAATTATATCTTCGCCGGCATTTCCGCTTAATTAACGTTACGCATTTTCTCTTTGAAGTGTAATATTTTCTTGCCTCTCTTTGAGGTCTAAAGTACTTATGGAAAATTAAATTTACATACACCTCAAATTACACTTCATTTACTAATGCAAATCTTTGACTGCCTTATAAACCTTATGTGAGTGTAGAAAATTATCTCTGTTAAATCCAACTCGCTAAGGTATTCCCAAAATTAACCTTACCAAGGGTGGAATTTATGAACATAACATTAATTAACATTTTAACTTCACTTAATATTACTTTAATTAAAAATGTTACATTTCAAAACTATTCCTTAGATGTGTTGTTGTCTTTGATTTTAGTTTTAAGTGTGCTAAACATACATTGCAAACTAATGCTCTTGAAGGTGCGCAGTCCCGCCATGGCGTGTGCTCCTATGAGCTACCTCGTTCCGACAAGAGAGTCTCTGACAAAGATACTCCTGTGAACCATGCAGCACGTTAACATCCGGCCCACAGCTTCCATGGGCAACAATTTGGCTGCTTCACGGATGGAGGGTTATGTACAGATCTTTTAATGCAAAAAACAATGCGAAAGGCTGATTTTGAAACCTCTGGATCCAACCTACGTTTTAGTGACTGTGGAAGGGGTTTGCATTTCAACAAACGCTGTTCTCTGTTCGTGATGCATTCTCAGAAATAACGTTTTCAAATCTCTAAATAATACTGTATTTTTGTGTTTTCGAGTTTAAAAGTGGCGTTCCCAAAAAATCTGTCAAAAAATTGTTTTGAGTCCAATTATACAAATTCAGCCAAGCAGTTAGACCAGTACGGAACCTAAATATTTCCTAAACAAGTGAATTTTGCAATTAGGTTGATTATCAGAAGTGATATTATACGTTTTATTTGTGGTAGTGCAACTAAAGCGTTCAAAACTCTCATATAAGCTATATTTACTTTAGTTAATAACCAAACACAAAATTTGAAAAAATATAACCAAAGTGAAATTATTCACGCTTAAGCTATGTTTTTTTAGAAAAGCGTTGACCGCTATATTACGGCTATATAAATGTAAGAGTGGTGGTGGATTTAAGACAATATTAAAACAGATGTTGACAAAACAACGTTTGACATGTTGTTTATTTTCTATTCAATGTTTATTTACGTTTGTAGAAATGAACGAGCTTGCCTTTTATTTACAAAACAAAAAGTGTCTCCTGGTGAGAAAAATCTTTACTTGTTTTCACCACTATTTTACGTCCACCGTTCTCCATGAAAACACTCTCATCTGATTACATTGAAAACAAATCTCACCGTCATAATACGGCATAATGAAGCGTTCACCGCTTCATAATGAATCATAGCTTTTGTTGATTTTTTCCGTAGAAGAACAGACATTTTATCCCTATTATCCTAATGCCAACTAAACTTAATTACAAGTTAAACCAGTTTTCTAGCTCTAAACTAAATATGCGGTGTCTCATAAAGTACAACATTGTATTTTATTGCGAAAGACAAAACTGGGTGGAAAGTTTTAATATAAGCTCGCTTTCCGAAACAGGATTTTCTCGCGACTTCGTGTTTAAATATCTTGCTCCTGACGCAACGAGATAAGCTGGACCAGTTGCCGCTCGGACTTTGCTACATTTCATTTTAAATATTCAAATTTGCTTTAAATTCTCAGGTAATTATTTGCAAAGGCTTAGGTTCAGAATTATAGGTTAGTAAATAACGTATGAAATAGGAAAGTGCAATTATTATAACGGTTTTAATTGTAATTTACACTGGGCGTGAATGCGTATTAGTGAATATAATTAAGATATTATAATATATAATATATTATAGTACATTGACTGGGACTCGTGGCGTGGTCCTGTAATCCAGCTTCATGGAGGTCAGGTTTTGAGGATGATATTGGTCTAAAGCGGCTCAGATAGTCATCATCTGATATGATACCTGTATCAACTCCCACCACCGTTTAGACATATCAGACCATCACCTGTGTGGTTCGAAAGTCACGTTAAGCCGTTGGTCCTTTTATTTCCATTGGTCATTGGGCTATTAATTAATGACCAATTCTAAGGAAGAGTCGGCCTTTGTTTGTAACAAGACTACACCTCATAACTCATTACTACACTCATCCTTCACCACATATTTGCCTTAAAATACCCTCATGAGAGTGGCAACTCAAATAGTGAACAGTGAATAGTCATACATGTCGTCAGCATGTTCAGATTTACACTAATGATCGTGTAATGGGCAATAGTCCTGACCTCTGAAGTAAGTCTTTAGCATTTTTAACTATATAAATGTACTCGTCTGCCTTTAGAGCTAAGTCTCTAGGTCCTACAAATTAAATTGTTTTTGATTTTCAAACCTTAGGTAGAATTATTTCCTTTGTAAACACTTTGTTCAAGTTGGCCAGCAAAATTTAAATACCGGGAGTCACCTTTTGGGTAGCACCTTTACAACTTATTGTGTAACCACTTTCTTTTCTTATTTACTTTCAGCTAGTTATCAACATTTCAGGAATCCGTCACTTTAATGCGATGTCATCAGTTGAGCAAATGAACATTATTGAAACAGTGGTACAATCTCAAAATATTTAAGCTAAGGAGTTTTAAATCACTAAATCACTATTTGAGATGGTGACCACTCTCATGAGGGTATTTTAAGGCAAATATGTGGTGAAGGATGAGTGTGATGAGTGGTAGTAATGAGCTATGAGGTGTAGTCTTGTTACAAACTAAGGCCAACTCTTCCTTAGAATGGGTCATTAATTAATAGCCCAATGACAAATGGAAATACAAGGACCAACGGCTTAAAGTGACTTCTGAACCAAGCAGGTGATGGTCTGATATGTCTAAACGATGGTGGGAGTTGATGCGGGCATCATCAGATGATCACTGAGACAATCTGAGCCGCTTTAGACCTATATCATCATCAAAATAATAAACTTAATTAGATTTCGATAAAGTTTAAAATACATCTTATATTAACTATCGATGTAACGAAGGTTATGCCAGTAAAACCGTTAATATCTTAAAAAGGAACAGTAAATAGAAGCTACTAAATATGTTATGTACTTACATTTGAACCTTTCATAACAAAACAACAAACGTTTAGATTTTATTCAATAAAAAGTGTTCTTTGACAAGGATAAAGTTGGGTTGGAAGTTTTAATATAAGCTCTCCTTTTATAACGTCGCTTTCTAAAGCAGGATTTCCTACAGACTGGGTGTTGACAAAGTTCGTCCTGGCAACGATAAACCTTCTCGGTGTTTTAGTTTTGCAGCATATAACCACGCAAGCTAAACTCACTTCTTACGGTGATGTTCTTTGAAAATTAAAACTCCTTGAGGAAACACAAAACAATGTTTAACAAAAGAAATGTGTTGTTTAATCATTGAAAATACATCTAACTAACTAATCCTTATGCCTAGTTTGTAGAAGTCATGATCCATAAATGAGAATTAAATTATGGCAGTTTTCAGCAGTTGGTAGTCCTGTTTATTAGATCGCCCTTTCCCCTTACGCAGATCAAAAAATTGGCAACCCTAAGAGTATTATTACACCCAACATAAAAGAATGTTTTCACGTTATTTTTAGCGATAAAAGTTGGATAAATACAATATTTTTCATATTCAAATAAAACTTGAGCTAGCGTAGCCTATTACATTACCTGGAAGGTGCAAGCCTCAAGACAAAGTTTAAAAGGTCGACGAAAGCCCTCTGAGAAGAACCAGATAATAACTACTTGGAACATGAAATGTTTATCTCTTTTCTGAATCTTCTTTGATGTCTGCTTGATTTAATTTTGTGACTAGTCACTGAAGTGGTATTGATGAATGTACCTTTGATACTTTTATTTGGTTCCAACAGACATCAAAATAAATGAAATTGGTTATTTATTAGTATCGTCTAAATAAATAAATCACACTTAAAGAGTTAGGGTCATTTTTGTTTCATGGTAATTCTAAGTTGTATAATGGCTTTGTCTTGGGCATCGGCACAGCATTCCTATCAACGTAGGGAATGTCCGTTTAATCAAATTGATATCTAAGCTTTCTTTTCTTTTGTATATTACGTCCTACCTTGTTATTTTTATTCAACATAAACTCTTTTTACGCTGGACATTTTCCTTAAATATGGAAATTTCCAGACACTCCTTACACTTTTTCTCCACATTTGAAACGGTACTCTCGACAAATATTGCACCCCAACCGTATTCAAATGCAAATTCGGAAGCTCTTGTCGTCCATAAACATGCTAATACTTTTTGAGAGAAACCCATGTAACCAAGCATTGGCTACTTAATTCTGCAGTGCTTTCAGTCTTGCCAAATCTTTAAGATTATCGAAGTAGAAGTTTGATTCCATTTTATTTTTCAGAGCTATTTCATCCCATTATTTTTGAACAGTTTGATAGGTAGTTCTTGCTGGTTTATGCCCCATACTTCAATGCCATCTTGCCAAGAGGTTAATGCCAAATAGTAACAGGAATATTTAAAATTATGGAGGCATCACTCTGGCACATGACGAGAGAAATGCAGAAAGACTTAGATCCAGAAGTTTACTTATTCCAATGCCGCCAAGATTTATTGGGATATTATATTTATACGTTGTGTTTGTTTGAAACTAACGAGAACGTACAAGTAAATATTAACAATGTAACACATACGCTGTCAAATACACGGGAGTTTCTTTGAGCACCTTTATGTAAAAGGTTTACTTTGCTGTTGCAGTTGTCATTGTTATAACGTTCTTGTAACATTGGTTCACATTCTTTGCGAGGGAAAAGAACAAAGAGTTTATGTGGTTTATTTTCTGGCCATGCCAGAGACAAACCCCAACTATATTACATAATGATTGTATCAGAACGAAAGGTGTCCAGGTTACACAATTATTTTGGTCTAAAATCAAATTCTTCAATTTTAAAATAAAACTTAAATTACTTGCACTATGGTTTAGCAGTTATAAACAATCGTTTTATCCATTTAGTTAAACAAAATATTTCAATAAACCGAGCCTAAAAATGAAATAGTGCTTTAGGACATAGAGTGTTTTATTGGAATAAAGCAATTGAGATCTAAGAACGGTTCAAAGCTTGGAACCAAGAACCAAGAATGGACTTCAAAGCTTAATTAACTCTTATTCTTTACTATTGGGCTTTTAAAAGTTTAGTTAAAGAACGCATTGGAAGTTAATACTAGGCTTTTCAACTACATCTTTTTAGGTTTTCTTGAAAAATAACAACGAAGACTGTTTGTATAGGATGTTTATCAGTTAGGCACACATGTTTAAAGCGTTGTTATTAGGGCTAGGGAAACAATACAAACATATACATTATTAATTTCTTTCCCGATCTGTAATGCCGCAGCTTTTTAATGTTTAACGTACTACCAATATTGATTGCTCATACTAATTAGTAACAACCATGTAAAATCAAGCTAGGTTGTTAAACAACACATCTGCTAATAGGTTCCCAAGCTACTGGTAATTTAAAACTGGTTTCATCAAGATTATTAACATTGTTTCTGCGTTTTTAATTTGTATGGCTTCTCTAATTATTCAAAGGAAATATATCTCAGTGAGTTGTTAACATTATCAGTTTGTAGACAATTTTTAAAAACTCAACAATGCCCATTTGTTGTAAATACTCTATTGAACAACATGACAAGACTTGTGGCGCAAAATCCGCATTAACAAACACTACCACCAGTGTAAACACAAATATAAACAGAGACACGTGTTTTATCCACCGCTTTTTATACCTCCGTTGTTTTTAATTGTTGATCAACAAAAGGTCAAACGTTATGTCTATGGATATAAAACTATCTGCCTAACAAAGTACTGACTACCCTTAAATATCGAATAAAATACACCACTAACGACATATTTATATTTGATCTTTCATTGGCTAAGATTTGATTGGATAATTTCCAAATTAATTAAAGTCGGTGTTAACATGCAAGTGAACTTATGTTAAATTATTAGGTTGATTATGTGTTAAAAATAACACAAAAATAAACCATTAATAGGTTTTTAGTTACCTCCATCAATATCCAAAAGTTGTGTTCAGGGTTGTTTCATCTCCGGGACGTTTCGATGAAAAACATCATCGTCAGACATCCAGTCTTGTTGGTAAAACCACCTGCTGGCATCGTTGTTAAGTTAAAAATGAGGGCACACATCAAGTTACTCATTACGACGCTGAAGATTCCAGTGAATTTTAAAAGCACCTAATGCACCTGACTGTTTCTAATTCAAGGAAGTGTTCACACAAACCGACTTTAGAAACTGACACAGTTGCAACACAACATATGTTTGGTTTCCACTCCACTATTTCTTACATAACGTTGAACAATATACGGTAACAAAGAACAACTCGCATTGTTTGTTTTGTGAAGGAGGTAGGAGGTAGTGCACACAAACCACATGTTGACTGTTGTTTTTATACGTATAGTCAAACAGTACGTGACAACGTGCACCCTCATACCCCGTGTGTTCTATCAAACTTATTTCTGTATTTGTATTCCAGATCAGTTTGTAAATCAGCAACAAAATTATTCATTACTCTCATAAACTTAATAGATATTTAAATATGTGTTATGTCATGGGTTGTTATTTAGGCCTAAAGTGTGTCATAAAAATGTGTAGTGGGCTATGCAGAACCGGATTCTACGTACAAAAGTAAGTAAAAAATGTCCTGTAACATTTTTTTATATCGGCTTAGTTTAGCCGTAATCCGCCATTTTGTAATTAATTAATAATTCAAAACCCCTTTGAGATATGTTTGTGAAACTTTACATAAACCCTAATTGTTTTCATAATAACATTTTCCAAATTTGTATCTTACTTATCAAATTTCAAAATTACGGTAATTTAAAAATTTTAATGTCAAATGGAATCAAATTGGAGTTTGATAAGTTAGATAAAAATATTGTTACACCCTCTATAGGTCACAATACTAAGCAGGTCCTCTAAATTAGAAGCTTCACCCAAACTTCGTTTTATAAATATATGACACATACTTAAGTAGAACTTTAATATAAAACAGAATTCATCATACAAATTAAAGTGAAATACAAGTCATACTACGTTTTGATAGAAAAGGTTTAATACAATAAATGTTAAATGAAATTGTTTTAGATCACGTACATTGACCTTAAAAAAATTAAAGCACCGGAAAAGAAAGGTTTGACAAGTCAAATCAAATTAAAGAGTGAAAACGGTCATCCTAACTAGGGTTGGAAAAGGTAATTTTATCGTTTTGAACCATATAAAATTAAATTTACCTTCAATCAGACTGGTTTTATTAGGTTTCGACGACCGGGGATTTAGCTTTATAGTGGTAAAGGGTTAGAGGAATTAATCCGCCGTTGAAAGCCACGGAAACAAGATTTATCAAGTTTGTTGTTACGGGTGTTTGTTTTTTACGTTGATTTACTAATGACGTAAAATTTGTTACCTCAACCACTACTATCAGACTTTTATATTAGTCATATCATTTTGCAACTTTGCCATATAACGAGCTAAGAAAGAGACCGAAATCAAACTTTGAACTGTGGGAAAATTCTACTTTCTTTAAGTAGAGTACGGGGTGCAATACCTTTACCATTAATTTTGTGTGCAAGCCAAACGTATTAGTTATTGTCTACGTACCGTTACGAAATCAGACTTTGCACCAGATATGCATAGTTTTTGTCGAATGTATATCCTCAAAAAATTTAACTTGCTTCTACATTTAGTAAACTTATCAGAAGTTAAAAATGAAAAGGTGAAATTCTAAAGTCTTTACGAACAAATTTTTAAGAAGAACAGAACATATTTACAACCAGCGACATTATAAACAATATACCATGTCAGAATTTTTTATATAAATTATCTTTTGTTTTAATTAAAATATAAATATAATAATTAACAATACGTGTAAAAGTATTGGGCAGCCAATCAATACTTTTATCCTTATCTTCTTTGCACATTTCATATTTATCTTACTTAAACTAGCAACTAGTTATTTTTAAGTAATTTCAACGTTATGGAAAGCTTAAAGACTAGTGGCAAGACATGATAAGTTTAATTCCTGCATACGCATTTTTTATACGCTTATGATTTCTGGTTTGTCAATTCAAACCGTTTATTTATAGGATCCTGCAAATAAATCCAGGAACTAAATTTGGCTTGTGAGTTTCAAAATATACATAGAGTGTATAATGATTAATTACCAATTTTGATTGGCGGTAGTGAGAATGAGAAAGTGAATGGAATGAAGCCAAGTTAAATTAAAGTTTAGCCAAGCTAAGTTAAGTTAAAGTTTATTCTGTGTGAAAGGTCGGGTTACCAAGGTAAACAGTAGCGTGAGTAGCCTGACTTAATGTCACTGAAAATGGCTAATCTCGGACGGAGTTGCGTGCACGACATTATAGTTTTAGGACTTTGCAATTGCTTAATCTTTATTGATCTGTGTAAAAGCAACGCGCAGTCAAACCAAGCGTAAAGCCTAATGCGTTCTATGTTTGCACGGAACCGGATGTCAATTTAGATTGGATTAAGGCCCTATCACACAATGCTTTTGGAAAAAATATGGTCGACGTACCGTATGCCTAAAGCTATGGTTTCCTAGAAAGCGGTGACCGCTACATTACGGCCGTAATATGACGGTGAGTTTTGTTTTCAATGTTATCAGATGAGAGTGGTTTCCTAGAAAACGGTGGACGTAAAGTAGCGGTGAAAACTAGTTAAGGGTTTTCTCGCCAGGTGACACATATTGTTTTGTAAACAAAAGTCTAGCTTATCCATTACTATATACGTAAACCAGATTTGACAACTAAAATAAACAACATGTCAGAAGTTGTTTTTGTCTACATCTGTTTGAATATTGTGTTGCGTCCACGTCACGGTTACGTTCACCACTACATTACGACCGTGATATAACGGTGAACCTTTATCTAGGAAACCATAGCTTAAGGGCCTGTCACACATTGCGACTTAGTAGCTACTACAAGCCATGTGTGTCAAGTTTTGGTGTGTCAACATTGAATCAGCTGATATTTTTAATAGTAAGCAATGTTGACATGTCGAAAACCTTACACACATGGCTTGTAGCAGCTACTAAGTCCCAATGCGTGACAGACCCTAAGGCATACGGTCGGCCCATATTGTTTCTAAATATCAGTTTGTTTACTTTAGACATTACAAATTTCACTTAAAAGACGACAAATCTTTTTATAAACTGGTAGCTTAATTCATTAGTGGCGTAACTGTGGATTCTTTATTCTAACTTGTCATTATCTACTAATCACTTATAAAACTTTAAAAAACTTTAATGGATTTTTCAAATAATTATTTTTGTGTGCTTACAAGAGACTTGTAGATCATGGTTCTTTTTGAGTTCCTAGAAAATGTATGGTAAAACTTGGCTTATACATGAGGTTGGATACAGTGTTAACACTAACTTTCCCCATCCTGACTTAAACATCGGCGTCAGGCTAAAGAGATAACGTAACCATGAATGTCACCGCCACATTTTGTTGTTTATTAACGAAGGCTTAAGATTCAAATCTAAATTAAATCTGTATTGATTCTATGGCTTTCACGGCCAGGGTAGCATATACAGCCTACTTCTTCCAGTTCACACCGCGTCAAAACTTGAGTAAGCTCATGGCTGGCAATCTGTCACCAATAGGATAACAGACAGCAACTAGCAAGTAGCTCGGTTTCAGCCAATCAGTTACTAAAGAAGGTACTAGCCTACACAGAAAGGCCGCAATATTTTAGAATAATTATGATGTGTCGATGCGAGTGAACCGGAAGAAGTTATGTTTGTATGTTTGTTTAAGACACGAGAAGGCATGTCTTCAGCTCAATGGCAAACCTCGTCTTCAACTATTCAAATTTATATAAATTGAAATGCGGTGTGAAACTATTCAGTTGAATTAAACTTGTTCTGTCACTGAGTCCAAGACTACATCTGAGGAGTTGAGAGTGAATTCAAGCGTGTATTCGTTTCCTAAACTTGATTTACAGTGCAACTTCTCCAATATAGCAGAGAGTGGTCAGTTCTGACCAATACAATCTTGAATCAACTTAAGTTCCATTAGTACTTTGAGAGTTAACTAGCCTACTTCTATAAAGAATTTGTAATCAATTACTTGAACAAATTCGCGTTTTTCGTGAAATGTTATGTAATAACAAGAAACGTCGATATGAACTCCTTGCAAATGTAAGTTAGAGAAGACATGTATTGATGAATGATTGAGTTACATACTCGTATCTAAGTGTATGTCAGTCCAGATGTCAAATATAGCATGGTTCTTTGTATTGAAATGGAGGACGTGTGAATATTTAAAATTACTTTACTGTAAAGGTTTGGTTCTTATTTACTGTGTAGACAAACACACGTTTTCAATAACGTAGAACATTAAACAATTTTCCATTTTCATAGTTACACATAAAGTTAAAATTAGCTGATAAATAACCTACTATCAAAAACTATTGTTATAGTCTCCTAATAGTGATGTTTTATTTGTTTCAGGTTAGTACATTGACTCGAAAACAATAACAAGGAAAAGGAGCCGATGGTAATAAATTATACCGTGCACTAGTTTAGCTAATGGTTTGACTTGGTAAATAAAACTAAATGGTATAATCTAGTCTCAGCCAGCTGTCGTTTTTCGTGAAACGTAAGGATCGTACAAAAAAACTTTTGAATGTTGCATTATATGTTTTACATTACGTTTCACCTGAAGACGGTATTAGGTTGCAGGTTCCAAAACGACGAGTTATTCTTGTTTACTGATGGTGGAACTCGTTCGCAATAATATTTCAAATTCAGAATGTAATTCGAATCTACAATAACGCAACAGTAAGATTTTGGAATACCATCGCTTATTTATTACTTTAATACGTCAAAGTTAAATATACACACCTGGCAATATTTAAGCGTCACTAGTAAAATGTCAAGCAACTATAAAACAAAGATTAGTATTATCCATTTTCTCATGGTATAACCGGATTGCACATTTATTTTTTCGTTTAGTTCAATTAAATGTTTTACATTCAATAAGCCCAAAGATTCAAACTTAGAAATAAAAGACAAATGATAAAAATTGTGAGAAAAATAAAGCGATACGTTAATTTTGTCAATGTACTATACGATCTGTATATATTACGACTCCACAACCTAACCTAACCTAACCTAACCTGAATATTCGGTGGCAATTATCAAACAAAAGAACACGATCACGAATAACTTTTATCGAGGGATCGTTACTCATAACAAATAAAATCTATTTATTTTAGGTCATTACACCTTAACCTCAACCTCAATAACATCCGCAACATTTTAAACAGCTGATGGGCAGATATCTCATGTTCGTGTAATATCCTTGAAGCTGTCACAAGTTGGTAACAACGTCATTTTGAGCCCGCTGGAAATGTAATTTCCTCCGCCTGCTTTTCACTCAGCGGAATTACTCTGTTAGTCACACGCTACTTTTATTTGAAACCGACTAAATTGAAACCTTTCTCAGATACGGTTTTATCTCCACTCTTAATTTCCTGTAATTATTTATTACATAGAAAGCACCTGTAACAGCTGGACAAAGTCCCGGAAATATTGAGAAATTGGCTACTTAATCCTTTAGTTATTTATACGTTATAATTCTAAACGTTTGGACATATTTTCCAACATGACATATGGACGCCTACCGAAGGAAGTCATAGATTTCGAATTTGAACCTTGAGTGATTGAGTAACATTTAACGTCGCAACTGTTTTAGAGAAATAATTAAATCACAATTCCAAAACAATATAGTGAGTGTTTTAGTTTAGAAACCTACAAACTTTCTAAAGCTGCTACTTTAATCAGAGTGAATCTATTGAGGTTGGGTTAACGGCATTGCATATAAACTTAAGCCCAGCCTACCTACTTCAAAACTCGTAAACTATAAGGAGCAAGTACAAAGATGAAGCTAGTTCGTCGTTCACGTCAATTTAATGCAATTAAACAACTTCGGCTGGTCAAGCTTCAACTTTATGTTTCTGTTTATACAAGGTGAGTTTTAAATTTCCTCCCACCACTTTAACTTTAAAAAAAAGGAAATATTTTAAAAACCTCTTTGGAAAATGTATTTTATAAGATCCCACAGTTTTTCAACGTTCTTTGCATCATCTATCCCCTCGCAACCGAAGGGAGGGCCCCCATTTTTTTAAATACCTATTTTTAGGTAGTCTTATGGAACTTCAAAAGAAAGGTAGTTTCAACACAAATTCAACGACGCAAAGAAAAATGTTTTATCTCAACTCGTTTTATGTTGTACCAATTAAAAGTACAAGAAATCAGGTTTAAAATTCCACATTTTACATACAAGTAATTTTGAATGACAAATCTGTCTTGAAAATTCGCCGAAGGAAAGGTCACAATATAACAAATCCCATAGATTATTTTGAAGAACAAATTTTCACAAAATAAAAGTATGTGAAATAATCTGATCATTGTTAAATAAGTATTACAAACAAACGAGTTGAGATAAAATCTTTCTTTGCGTCGTTGAATCTGTGTTTAAAGTCCCCTTTCTTTTAAGAAGGCACAAGGGGGTTTTGTATTTTGAAAGTTTGCGAGGCCCTCGCTCACGGTTTTAGGGTGGGAGGGGGTTGACGTAAAACAAACCTTAAGATTCTAAAATCATTCCACAAAGGGATTTTCGAAATACTGTATATCCTGTCCAACAGTTAAGAGGGGGTGTGGCATTTAAACTCACCTTGAATACTATCCGTGATTGATGCTTTCTTTATTGATATGTTATTGGCAAAATACAACAAAACTCTACTACCAAGTTATTCGTGTTAACTTTGTGAATCATTTCTGAAAAGCGAAAATCATTTTTTTACTTGCTTTTTGTCGTGACAAGTTCAATTAATTTGACCAATTACCAACGAAAATTTACTTTAATTATTACTTAGTACGTCTTGTCTGTAGATGTCAACATAAAATTTCGTAAGGCAGGACCGGTTTCGCCATTTGTTGTGACCGGCCGCATTTGTATACAGAGTGATTCTAAAATAGGGTGCCAAATTTCAGGAGTGGGTTCCTTATGCAATGAAAAAAGTTCCTATAAACATGGGTCCTAAAATTCTTCGTTACCCCGGTAGCCGCCATTTTGTAATTTTTACTTAAAAAACTATATCTCCAGAACGGTTTGACCGATTGCATTCAAACTTAGTATGGTGTTTATGAGTCACAAGGTAAATTTAAGAAAAAATAATTATTTCATAAAACCTTACAGAAACGAAATGGCGGCTGTTTAAATTTTTCAAATTCAAATAACATGAAAATGGCGCATAATACAAAATAATTATAAGAATGAAAAAAGTTGTATTATAAGATACAAACTCATTATTCCGAATTTCACTTTAATACTTTCACTTTTGCGTCCTTTTACAACTGGTACATTACTAGTTGATCTTTGATGTTCATCTCTTAGGTGTACAAGTCGCACCTGTCAAACAGGTGAATAATATTTACAGTCTGATCCAAAATTGAGAACTATTCTTTAAAACTGCTGTTTTCAATGTTAATTGTAAACCAGCTGATAGATAAAAGTAAGTTAATATTTATTAACCCATAAATTGTTTTACGCTTTCTTGATTGATTTTAGGTTATTGTGACTTTTGGTTAAATGGTTCAGTGTACGTATCAAGAACTAGCGGGTATGATATTTATGTATTGCGCCAATGGAGTTGGCCAAGAGGCACGCGATTGTATTTGCCGACTTGTATCAGCTGGTTAACAATTATTAACATTGAAAACAACTGTTTTAAACCTAATGTGGTAATAGTTCTCACCTTTTGGATCAGCTGACTGTAAATATTATTACCTTTGCGACTTGTACACCTATAGAGGTGAACATCAAAGATCAACTGGTAATCTTGTAGTCATCAGTTGTAAAAGGACATTTTCGTTATGGTAATACTTTTTCATTCTTATAGTTATTTTGTATTACCATGTTATAATTTGAAAATTTAAACAGCCATTTTGTTTCTGTAAGGTTTTATGAAATTATTTTTTTTAAATTGACCTTGAGACTCATAAACACCATACCAAGTTTGAATGCAATCGGTGAAACAGTTCTGGAGATATAATTTTAAAGTAAAAATACAAAATGGCGGATACTGGTAACTGACCCATATTTACAGTAGCTTTTCTCATTTTTTGCATAAGGAACCCTGAAAATTTTAGAATCACTCTGTACAGTTTGTCAATTTTCGTGTTTAGTAACTGTTCGTGTAGTTACCGTGTTATTGATTGATTTATTTATTTTAATTTAAAAACGATGACCTCATGAAGATGGAAACTAAATTATTTATCATGTGACGACCAAATATGGTATCACTACTATAGAAGATTAGAAGAAAAGGCAGCAGAAGATGGGTTGTGATTGACCCGAAACTGGTCCTGCCTAACGAAATTTTATATTGACATCTACAGGCAAGTACTAAGTAATAATTGAAAAACTGGTGTCAAGGCTACTCATTTATTTATTTACTTGTACAAATGTGGTAGCATTATTTCGCGTCGTAATGTTCGACTCACGTTAATATTACAAGATATATCCACCCCTAAGCAGCACAGTGACGTGCTCAGGATCACGAAGTAAGGCATTAGAAGCACGTCATATTCACGGGTTTATGCCACGTCGTTTAGCTTCACATTCTCCTGCTTGCACGGAGACTCGGGTAACGATGTCGAGGCCTTATCTCATCCAGTCTGTCGCACACGGCCATTAGCTCTTATCACAACCAGTAGATTTTTGTTAATATTATGAATATAAATATAGGTGTATTTTGGAGTAATCTACCCACTCCGGTCTTTAAAGACGGTTTCTGTAAGGTAATTGCTCAAACGAATCGTCTTCACAATTTTCATCCTCTTGAAGAAAGCAGTGCGATCAGTCTGCGTAGAAGAGAGTCGTACAGACCAACTTTCAAAAATATAAACCTTGGTATAAATATACCTTTTCAACGTGTAAGCCTTTTATATTTTATACAAGTGTATGATTCTAGACTGACACTCGAACGTGAACCCACCGACCGAGGAGAATAGATTTAGAGTAGAGTCATCCTAAAGGATGTATGGTGATAGTGAAATGAACGTATTTTTGTAGTAGATTTTAATGTGAGAGTGAAAACCCAATTTTAGTTTTAACAATGTCGACGATTGCCATGCATGTTGCGTAAACATGATTACGCATTACAAAAATTATCTTTTATTTTTATTTAATAAAATGTATGGAAGTTGTCTTTTGCAATTTGATTTTCAAACTTTTTAAAAATTAATATACAAATTGTATATTGTGATGAAAGTAAAAAACAGTAACAACAGATTTATTGTTTAATGTGTATTTTTGTCAAGTGTAGGCCAGTTCGTTTCATTTACAGACCTTGTGAGAGTATAATGGGAGGTAATGAAACTAAAAAAGACCAAACAATGGGATACACCATCACAATTGTCATGTTTACCTCTTACGTACCGCTATTTGTCTTGTTCAACTGGTAACTTAACCATCATTGAAGATAACTACAAAGGGCCACCTAAGGTTTTGTTTACTATTATTTAAGGCGCATTCAAACAAAGCTAAATTTCCAAAAGCAGCAACACAAAATTCTTAGCACTAGTAAGCAAGATAAATCTTCAAGAATAAAGATTTCATAACCCAAGACCTGAGGATAACTTATTATGCATCTGCCCTAAGAACCAAGTTTCTCTTAGTACCTACAGTAAAACACTATGATAGCAGGTTACAGTTAGAGCACAGGTGATGGTGTTTATAAATCAAACCTAAACTCTGCCAGCAACCACCTGTTGTGCCGGTGTTCGTGAAACACCTTGTTTTATCAGCTGTCTCTGTAAATCACTTTAACTTTAGATTATCGGGTTATTAAGTTCATTGGAAGTGTTTGTGATCATTTTAGTACGCTGTGAAAGTAGTAACAACTATGAAACACTGTTTAAATACATATAATTTGAGATTTATTTGTTACGATATTTTTATTTTATAATCCCAAATATTCTAGGCCCAGCCCCGCTTATGTATTTATATTTGTTATCCAACGTACTAAACTCTCTTCGAAGTTAAGAGGCACATTTCATTGAAGTCGTATGAAACAAGTTATGGTATTATTGTTTAGTCTGTAAAAGTGGTCTTTGTTAATGCCGAAAATCTATTTTCTATCCGTATTTCACTTTAAGTTTATATTCCAATTGCCAAGCTCAATTTGTGTGCGATTATTGAAAATATCTCTATTTATTAATAATATGGGCCTAGGTCGAGTTCACAGTAGTAAAAATATTTCACTGAATTATACTTCGAATAAAACATTCCTTACATAGTTCCCTGTTTAAAAAGTCAAACACTGAAACTAAACACCCTTTAATTCCTACCGAACGACTATATTTTGGTTTAAACCTTCTACAGGAGCCTCTACAAATAGCCTCAAAAACACTACTTTGCTCTAAAATCAAAACTTTTGCCAGAAGAGAACCTAAAGGACCCCTGAAACCTTAAAGGGTTTTTGATATACTTCTTCCCTCCACCAAATTCCCTCCCCTTTTCCAACCTTCTTTAGCAATTTCTTGGCGGACTGGTATCGCGCGTGACTCCGGAGCTCATCAATACGACCGCGTGGATTCGATCCTCGTGGTCACCACTAACAATTTGTTACGTAACTTTACGGTAACGCTAGGAAAAGGTCGAGGTTGAGTGGGAGAGAGGACTTTGTAGTCCTTACTTATCCTCGTTAAACAAGAACAACTTTACCTCTTTTACACCGTTGTTCTCATCCACCGGGAAAACGTCCTAGCAGGGCCCATGGAAGTCGCGATCACATTTTCTGATTCCCCACCGAACTTGACAGTGAACTCTCTAAGACTCACAAGTTCTTGGATAGTCATTGGCAAGTTTACTACTTAGAAGGAGCTTAGTGTTTTATCTGTGTCTGAAGTCTCAAACTTGATTCATGTTTAAGGTCCGACTCAGACGATGTTATTGGCAAAGTTAGAGTGTTAAGCCAGCTTCAAGCTTGACGATACTTTGTCTTTAATGCGTTTCAGGCAAAACTTTAAAGTTATTGGATTGTAAAAGAATACATTAGCTTTCGTAAGGTTCACTTAGTGGAGGACTTTACCTTCACTTAACGTTTCTTTCTCGATGTGTTGGTTTTTAACAGTACTAATTGATATTTTTGGTGAATGTTCTGTATCTTTTTTAGTCAGTAGTTTGGTTAAATGGACTGCCAGCCAAGGAAAATCTTGGCTGACCAACCTCAGCCACTGTAGACTTTTTATGCTAGCCAACGGAGTGGGCAGGGTATGGAACAAGGTAAGGAAGGGAATGAGTCTGCTAGCATCATGCTTGGGCGACTGATTTGGCCTTCGACCTGGATAAGGGGGTTAGGTGTTTATCCTTTGCCACCTAAAATAGTCTCCAAACTGCTTCACAGAGGTCTTCTAGATCCAAACCGGAGGTAACCAATAATGTTCAATCTCTCTTCAGTATATTGACTCTCAAGAGTGAACCTTCATTGAAGCAGCTACAGTTAGTTTCTCTCTTGACTCATAGAAAGAAAATGTCGTACTACAGAGGCAAAAACCGACCCAGCTTTAGCCATGGTTTTTTTTGCTGTACCTTCAGGTTATCTGCCCAGGTAAAAGAACCAGTGATATTCCCACTGGGGGTATTTTATGGATGACGAATATTACAACTTTTGTATGGTGTCTTACTAATTTGGTTCTTTTTGTCTTGGGCTTAATATTTTGAATCCCGAGTTCAGAAAATCAGTACTCTATTTAAATAGTAGGGATTTTTCTGACTCATCAACTCGTCAGTTAAGATTGTTAAAGATAACATCACACGTCTTAAAACTACTAGCTTGATCTTAATAACTGTATACTATAGCAGGAGAAAACTGTATGCCCTTAAAAACCTTCCAATCTTGAAAGCGACCGGAAATGCGATTGAATTTCTACTCAAACCATTGGCTGCCATTTCTGTCTGTATACTTTGGATAGGACACTATAAATTACACTTATAAATTACATTATGCCACAGTTATCCTGGGCGAGGCATTAAAGCATGCATTGAAAACATAATCATTCCACACACAAAAAACTGCTATTAGAGCTATTTTCAAAAAAAAACAATATTCTTGCAGAAGTTTATTTAAAGAAAACAAAATACTAACCTTAACATCAATATATATTTTAGGATGCATGATTTTGAGAGGGAAGAGACCAAGACAATTTTTAAAAGAAGCCTGAAAAGAAGTTAATTAAGAATACATTTCAAAACATGGAAAAGCTTTGAATGTAAAAGGGAATGCCAAAATTTAACTTATCTACATCAATGTTTTTATTTTTTACTGTTTTGTACACTTGTAATGCTCAATGCAATCTTATTATCTGGCAATAAGGCTCTTATCTTCTTTAAGGTATACGTTGTTTATCAAAAAAGTGTTATACACGTTATATGAATCTATTCAACATTTTTAGTTAAACCGTACAGTATTTAAACAGCTCACACATTAAACTAGCTTTATACTCCCCCCGCGTTTTTCTAAGAGCACCCAAAATATTAAACCGTTTACAAATAAAAGGAGGAGCTTTAACTTTTTAAGCACCTGAAGTGATTTTAAAAATGAAATAAAGTTACTCACTTTGTCGCTGATGTCTTATGTTGTTGTGAGACAACTGAGTTTCTGGTCGGCAAAGCCGGTTGCAGATGCGGATATAACAGAGTTAGGTCCGTGGCTTATACCGCGTAATTCAGTTAGTCTCAGTGATGTCACCCCTTCTCGGCCTCTTTGCTGGGGGATGATAACACAACTTTCTCAGAAACAAGCTTGACACGTGATCATACTAAGAAACCCTTTTAAATGGTAAAATGATACAACTTGCAGATGAACAAATTAAGAAATTCTATTTACTGATCTGAATAGTTGTGTTCAAGAAAATTCTCGGCAGATATTTTGAAAATAAAAATACCGAAACAAAGCTAACTAAATATTTTTAAAGATCTCAAACGTCAGTTTTACAGTCAGTATTTTAGGCTGTTAAGTGTCTTAGGATTTATCTTAATTAAGAATTTATTTTACATTAACTGAATGTAAAAGCGCAGAAATTCGAATTAAATAACTAAACCAAAATACTGTTAAAACGGTAGGTTCTAGAGCAATGGGAGTTGTTTTGATCGGTTAAGAAAGTAAAACTCTATTATACAGGGTGAACTTTGTATTCAATTATAGTTTGCTAAAATTTGATAGGTAAATCAAAACTTTGAATGGCCACCATTTTTAATTAGATTGTCCGATCTAGCTGGGTAACCTTAACCTAGACATTTGCAAAAGGAACTGGCTGTTAAAAGTCTTAGGATTTATCTTGATTGAGAATTAAATTTGGGAAGCAAATATGAATATTCCCAACCTGGCTTAACGTGACATCCAAATCACGGAGAGTAGACAGGATACAAAAATGTTACTGCAGTGCCGGGACTTGAACCTTTTGGGGCGAAGAACTTACTGTACTCCTTAGCCATAGCTTCCCCAATATAACTATAAAGGGTGTCACAAAAATGTGTAGCGCGCTATGCAGAACCGGGTTTTACATACAAAAGTTAGACAAGTAACAATTTACTAACTAAAGCTTTGTAGACCGCGTAAATTGCTATTTTAACTTCTACTGCGCCAGACGTTTCGCTCATTTTGCAATGGAGCATCCTCAGTGGACTTGCTGAGACAAGTCTCAGCATGTCTCAGCAAGTCCACTGAGGATGCTCCATTGCAAAATGAGCGAAACGTCTGGCGCAGTAGAAGTTAGAAATAGCCAATTGACGCGGTCTACACCGGAAGCTTTAGTTAGTAATGACGCCGGCCGCTTAAGCCTAAGACTTAATTAAGTAACAATTTTTTGAATTGGGCTTAGTTTAGCCGTACTCCGCCATTTTGTAAATGTTTGAAAATAGTTAATAATTCAAAACTTATTTGAGATATTTTTCTGAAACTTGGTATACACATTTGATTGTTTTCCTTATAACATTTTCTAAAACTACTTTTTATCACAATTATAAAATTTCAAAATGACGACCATTTAAAATTTTAAAGTCATCGAAATATTATTATTTGACTCTGAAATTTTTTAATGGCCGCCATTTTGAAACTTGATAAGTTAGATCAAAAATGTTTTTGGAAAACAATTAAATTTATATACCGAGTTTCACAAAAATATACCAAAAGTTTTTGAGTAATTTAAATTTTTCAAAAGTTTTCAAAATGGCGGCTATCGGCCAAACTAAGCCGAAATCAAAAATTGTTACAAGACATTTTCGACTTACTTTTGTACGTAGAATCCGGTCCTGCATAGCACGCTACACATTTTGTGACACGATGTATATATGATTTAAAAACAAAATGAATCGCCAGATTAGTGACCAAGCTCACTATACGATGACTGTTACGCTCATACGTACCCTTTTTTGTTGAGTTAACTGTAATGAAGAATTTATATTTATTTTTACTTTTCCACAAGGCAACAATACTCGGGAGTACTGTTGTTGTGTTGTTGAACGTCTGACGTTGTTGAATGCAACACTCTGCGGGATTGAACATTGTGTAACATAGACAGACCTCTGGGATCATGTTACCGACAATATAATACTCCATATGTTCACAAAACCACTCCACAGATGCAAGATCCCACTTTCCTCATATTTATCTGAGCATAACTCAGACAGCTTGGAGCTACTGCTTATACAAGTACTTGTAAATATATGTCAGATACGAACTCGTGGAAACATTTTGAAAATGTCACATTATGTAATATGAATATTACTAACTTTAACATGTATACTGTATCTTTTTAGATATTGTATACCCAGTTAATTCGCTGCTTTCATTTTGTCCTTTTTATTTGTACCTTTGGCTTTTTCATTGATTTATTTTTATTTTGTTTATTAACTAGTTATATTTACTTTTAGAATATCTACATATAAGGAAAACGTGATGAAGGGAACGCTAAGAGCATGGCTGTATGATAAGTAAAATTTTTCAGTTGTTGAAAGTTTATAATGCCGGTGTTGTTAAATTAACATAGAATCAGGTGGATCTTTCGATAGGTTATTGTGTTTAAAACTACACAACGTTTCAAGAGGTACGTCGGCTAAGGTTAGGTTTAGGTCAGGTTTAGGCTAAGGTTCATAACGAGAGGAGTTTTCACACCTCTCGAAACTTTGTTTAGTTTTAAACACAATAACCGGTAGAAAACCACCTATTTCTATGTTAATAAAATTTGTTGTTTCATAAAACGCTGAAAGCTCTTAGATTTGTTCATGTTTCCAAATACTGTTTACTTTCAATGCGTCTTAAAAGATGTGTTTTGAAGTTACCTGGGATTTTGAGTCCATACAACATAAACTCCTTCCTTGCAGAAGACAAGCTCAATCAAATTCTTTAATTACGATGAGGGCCTTTTAGTAGCGTTTTAGAAAATCAAAAAGGCAATCAGATTAGTTATAGTAAATCTCATTAAGAAACTATTCATTGAAAAGCTAAATACAGATCGTGTATAAGACGAGAAAAAGTTGGTACATAGTTTGTTCATTGATCTCATACATGGCCTTACTTTGTTACTCAGTAATATTGTTTGAATTGCATAAATTAGAGATAAGTTTCTTCAAATAGAGATGTGTAGGCTTTTAACATATTGTACAGTAAGTAAGTATTAAAATTCGTTATAAGAAAACCCCAATCTTTAGCATGGTAATATATTCAATGCCTTCAAGTGTTGTGTATTTTTACGCTTTTAATCGTTCAATACTCATATTTTATCCAGAATAATTGCTCACCTGTCAGTCATATCGATTGTATCACCGCAAGTCCTGTATCACTTGTCTGTATTTGTCTGTTTTGACTCCGATACATAAACAAAGATACGTTTGTTTTCCATCAACCAACTGTGTTTGTTGTACATAGACTATCTACATAGTCTCGATTTCGGTTAACACAAGTTCTAGTTTGTTTACAGTTTGGAATATATCATATGAATATTTTTGAATATCGTGATGATTTGATAATAGGCATGTTTAAACATGAAATGAAACTATTTCTATTTGTATAAGACAAGACTATTTCATTTTGTGAACATGTCGAATTGAAGAGGAACGTTTAATCTGCACTTTAACGGCTATTACGAGTTGTAAATTTTACTTTTCGCTGAGTATATTTGTGTAGAGCAAAAAAGTGAAGTATAAGATTTAACAAAGCAATAAGCTCAAGCCTACCTTTGCTTGATATTTACTAGGAAAATACCAAATCAATAGACAACTAAATTTATAATATATTCCTTGTCCGAAAATCCGTAATAGAGAGATTCTTCTAGTGAAAATGTGCATGTCTGCTGAAAAATAATTTAAATATTTGTCATAAAACTAATTTTCTTCCCTCTACTGGAGGTGATGTTGCAAAACAGCGCTTGGTTTCGTATATCCATCACGTTTGTTCTATTCCATAGTTAAGTTGGTAATCATACCTAACCTAATAAACAAAGGGGTCGAGTAAGCTGTTGCTTAGCATATAAAACAGATCCAATCCGTTTAGAAGTCAGCTGGGAAACTTTGTTTGCGAACGCTATATATTTTCCGGCACCGGTAGTGGTAAAACTACATTTCCTGAAGGTATTTGAAACTCGATAAAATCTATAAACTTCGTATTACTAAAAGAAAAGTATGTTTAGAAAACCACAATAGTGTTAAATCAAGCTAAGATTAACGGAAGCTTTAAGTTCCCATGCAAGATAAAGTAGTTTTAAGGGTTGTTTCGATTACAATAATGTTTTTATTATCACGTTTCTGTTTCATCTGCATAATTATGCCATCTTCATCTGGGGAAACTCAGACAAATCACTCGAGATGATGAATTGGCTTTTGGAAACTAACAATATAGATTTTATTGTTCACAATATTACACTGGTGGGGGGTATTGCAAGTAAGTTTATGTTTTGGTGTGAATATGCTCGCCTCTCCGGTCCTTGGTTATTCATTATCAGTACGGGCTGGCGAAAGGCCGGCTGCCTTTATTTTACATAAAGGCAGTGTTTGTGTTGGCGTCCACCCCAGGAACGCTTCGGTGCCTTGGTCCGGGGGGTGAGCACGCATAATTGTTTTGAAGGGATACACAAAACCTTTGTTTTAGTAATAAATTATTGTTTGGCACTATAAATTAAAAACCAATCTTGTTTTAATAATAAATCTTATTTATACTTCTCCATCGCTGTATTTTATTAACTGAAATCGAAGGAAACTCAAAACAGGCAATGCCTTTGAGGTCCCATATTTTCTTGTATTATTGTAAAATTATCATTGACTAAAACTAGTTTTATAATAGTCTATTTACTTGTACAATAATTTGTTTCGCTATCTCTATGTTGTCTTTATACTATATTTTATTTATCCTGTAAGATTCAGCACTAGCAGATAGATTGTTTATCCTTGAATTTAAATTTTGTCTAATTTAAGTGATTATGAATTATGTAAATAATCAAGAAAATAAAAACATACTTATTCTTACTAATTACGTAAGTCTGAGCCCGAAAGCCGAAGCGAGGCTGTGAGCGTAGTAGCGAATTAGAGTAACAAATTGCAAAGGAAATTCGATTCCCTCATGCAAGCAGGGCTTTATAGCCCTTAGCTGCGTGTCGGCCTGATATATCTATAGGTTTAATCCGATTACGTGGGGATCATTTAAGGTTTATCAAACCAAAGTAATACAAAATGTATTTATTAGAAAACAACAAAGAGGGTTTGGTTTTCCTTTTTGAACACTTTGAAGATGGTTAAAATAGTCATAAAAATATGTGACTTATAATGTTTTTAACAGATAATCTAGTACCAGTACTTGACGTCTTGAATTTACAACAACATACGTATTTGCAGAAAATATCGCTAGTTGATAGCTCAAATTCTATTAAAGTTGTATAGGAAAATGGTATTGGAAAAGTTTGCGTGGTGAACACTAAGCGACTGATGCAACTGAATATAATAGGAAACTCGACTTGTGCGACATCTACAAGAGACTAGAGGAACATTGTGTAATCTTTGGAGTTTCCTGGTCTGAAAGTTAAAGTTCTCGTGGAACTTTGTCAATAACATCGGTTCTTGCTCGGCGAAGCTGTTATTTAACTTTGAAATTGTGCAACAGATGCAATGCGTTTAACTTGCAATGGTGCATCTGCATGTACTTCTCGTACCTTTTGAGGGTCCAAATTAAATGCTTTTAGAATTTCGAGAGTGATTTCTAAGGGATGTTCTGGCTATAAAACAGGTACCGATGCCGGCGTATCATAGCCTAATTTACCCACACCTTTCCTACAGAGTAGTCTAGTGGGAGGTATGCGCAAACATTCAGTTTTTGCGTTCTTTCTAAGGCGGATATTCAATTTATTTAAGGTTTGCTTGATTCCATTCAAAGGCCCTATCACCCAAGGCGTTAAAACCTTGTCTAATACGAAATGTCGAAGGCGTTTAATAATGCCACCGAGTTTTGGCAGTTTGTCAAGAAGCCGACCGTCAAGAAGACTGCTCCTGGCGTTGACAGCGGGAAGAATTATAAATCGTGAAATGGATAACAATGTATGATATAACGTTTGAGTGGTTTTAATGCGGAATGCATGTCCGATTTTAATGTTTTGTTTCCTTTGTCATTTAATTTGTATTGTTAGCACAGTATAAGCTTTTTTTAATCTGACTTGATGACTCCACGCGTACAAGAAAAAAGTGGTTTTAATTATTTAGCACTGATAAATTACACAATTTCAGTTATCCTTTTGATTATACTGACTATCGTAAACACTCTTACTACTTTTTTGACAATTTTAAGATTCCTGTTACTTAGGTACATTTTGGAATCAAACTTAGTGATATTGTGACTTGCTTACTGACGTTTTAAATTTACTTTTTTATTGCTTAGTTTTTATTTTGAGACTTTGCTTTAAGACACCGACCACTATTTGAAGGTATTTTAAGGTGAATATAAACCGATGGTGAGTGTGATTAATGTTTTGATGGATGATGAGATATAACCTCGTTGCAAACTAGGGCCGACTGTTCCCCAAACAGGGTCATTAATTAATAACCCAACGACTAATAGAATGAACCAACAGCTTAACGTGACTTCCGAACATCCTGACTTATACTACAGAACCAATATAAAAGCGTCAATACTCTTGTAACTAATATACAGTGATCAATGTACAGATACGAAGGCCAATTTATTACATGTGTTAAATGAACACTAAGGCCACAGGTGGCAGCTGTTGTAGTTAAGTTTGATTTATAAGCATCATCATCTGCACCTAAACCTTTAACGTTTTATCAGCTGTTTTTATAAACGTGGTGATTGAAAACATAAGTTTTTGTATTCAAACAGTAAACAGGTGTTATGACGTGGTGAGAGTCTTTAAATCTTGTTACGTAGGTCGTTACTGGCCCAACCCATATTAACAACTATTTGGATTGCATCAATTATTATCAATCAATTATTATTATTATTGAAATTGCGTTTATTTTAACAATTAAAAATATGTTCCCAGTATATCTTTCTTTTTTTGAAGATAAAATAGGCCTACTATTTCTGATGTTTGCAAAACTAGCTTAATTTATAACGAATAGTTGATAAGGGAGTCGTATACCCCAAACAAAGTAAACATGAACAATTGTCTACCTGTCTAAAGTGAAGGGTAGTTATTAAAAATGTTATAACATAACTATACTAAGTTAAATTTAAAGTGTAACTAAAAAACGTCTTTGAAACTTTGATACTTAGGGTTTACATATATCCCTAATTTTCAATTGTACCTATGAGTTTCGATACTTACCTTTAAACGCCTCGTCAACCGATTAAATCAAGATACTTAAGCTAATATAATTTTGCGCAGCTAAAAACTGCAAACTTCATTAAAAAGAAGCGCGCTTCTGACGTCATAATTTGATTATTTGAAACACGCTGAAAAGAAATATGATTTTCAGCCGGTTCCGGGTAATCAAGTTAAAACATTGTGGAAGAAATATTTCCGTTCTCGGTGTCATAACTCGTTTTGTCCATTGCAATGCATTCAATCTCTTGCAGTGGACCGTTGTTTCTGTTGTTGTTTTCTGTTGAAAATCGGGTCATTTTACTTTGTTTATTAATTTTACAAACTGTACTTAATTAAAATAAAATACTCTTCTATTATGTCCCAATTCATCAAATTCAACCCCAATTCTCAAGATATCTTAAATTTCATCACCTACCTACATAGTTCTTATTAAGTCTCAAATTTATTTATTATTTCTTAGTACGTCATTACGATTGTAATGTCCCTATAAAACGCTATAAGGTCGGGAGCTAGTGAAGCCAGATGGTAGAGTAAAAGCACTCGCAAAACTTGAGTTTATTTGAAGAAATAACAAACTAGCTAAGAAAGGAAATAGGCAAATCAAAATTAATTTGTCAAACATATAAACTATTGTAAAAGGTCATCGTCACTGGACTCTATGTTAAGATGTGTTCATACTAGTAACTTCAAGATTTCGGATTATTGAACATTAAGAGCTGAATGTAATTATGTAAAATAATTTCATTTAAAAGTAAGCTAAAATAAAAGTATTATAAAATGAATCTATATAAATGAGACAACTACAACTGCAAGAGCTGAGCAAATAAGTTTCGGAAATCAGTTAAAATTAAAAGATCATAAAAACTGACTTTGGAACTAAGACTTGGATTGGGACCCAGGTTAGGACCTACCTCCCCAGGGGCAGCATCGTGAAGAGAGACCCTCACACGGAGGGATTCTCCTAGGCAACTGAACCCAGAGGAGCTAAGCCAATAACCTTTTATTACTTGCTCAGCATAACCTTGACTATCAAAACAATCCGGCCAACATTGCTTTGATAACAAGGAAGCAGTTCTGCAGGCTGTCAGCACAACATTGCGACACTACTCGTATGTTATTAGAAAGAATGTGTTAGTATTCAAAACTGAAGGTCAAAGAGATTCTTTTCTAACTTACATACAATATTAAAATCATGAAAATTCTAACTATCGTTATACGATAAACCCTTTGACTTGCTTTACAAAAGACGAATAAACAAGTTAACAAGACTGCATCCTCCTAAACTAACAAAGCAAACCTTACATTGTTATAAAACTCAAAGTAAGGCGAAAGAAGAAATGTTAAAAAGGGCCGTGGCAGTAAAATGAAATTTTAAAGCGGCAGGTTTCACATAAGAGGACACTTATGATAGAAAACATTTGGACAAAAGTGTTCAATTAGGAAATTGTTCAGAGCGAAGTTACTAAAAGGTGAGAAGAAGACTGGATTGATTAAATAAAAATAGTACATTATGGATGAAAAGTCTGGGCTCTTAGGAAATCGTACTTTTCAAAGCGGCGTGAACGTACTTAGCGTTACCTAACTGGGACATTTTCATGGACTACAACTTTGATGAGTTTTCACTTGAAATGTGTGTTTACACAAATAAAAAGTCAGGTTTAGAAAAGGTCTTTACAAAACTACAACCAAATACATCTGTTTACCATTAAAATTATAACGAATACTACGGCCCACTCGTATTATAAAAAGGTATTAAAAGGAACTTGTTAATAAAATTCAGGTTTACTTTTTCTAAATGGAGTTTAAAACAAATAAAAATATTTGGCCATGAATTGGTTGACGCGTGAACACATTTAGTCATAATTATAACGGTTTTAAGTTTAATTTCAGTCGAATATACTCATAGTTTTAAAACAAAATTTTCTCATTAACTAGATGGTTCTTCGCTTGTCTAATATCACACTTTTAACATGGGTTTCCACACAATACCTAACTGAAATATCAAAATACAGTGCAATAACAACGTGAGGATGCAAAGTAGAGTTTTCACATTATAAGTAGGGACTAAGGCGGTCTTAACGTTCGTTGCCGGGGAAGGCTTTGTGAAGACTCAGTCAGTAGGAAATCTTATTTCACCGAGCTCTGCTATAAAAGGAAACGCTTACATACAGACTGTCCCACTTTATCCTTGTTATAAAACTCAAATTTATTCAGTTAAGCAGGAAAGTTAGGGATTTAATATTTCTAGAGCTTACATTATAGTTTGATGTGGGTGGACTTAACTTAGTGCAAAACCAGAAAGGTGAAACTTTATACCAAATGTAAAAGGAAATTGTAATATTTATATCTCATGATTTAGATCTTAATGCTCTAGTATTATCACTATATCACTATTTGAGATACCGACCACTCTCATGAGGGTATTTTAAGGCAAATATGTGGTGAAGGATGAGTGGTAGTAATGAGTTATGAGGTGTAGTATTGTTACAAACTAAGGCCGACTTCTATAGAATGGGTCATTAATTAATAGCCCAATGACCAATGGAAATACAAGGACCAACGGCTTCGTGACTTCCGAACCGCGCAAGTGATGGTCGGATATGTCTAAACGATGGTGGAGTTGATGCGGGTATCATCAGATGATCACTGAGACTATCTGATGCTTTAGACCTATATCATCCTAAAACCTGACTCCATGAAGCTTGATTACACGACCACGTAATGGAATTATTAGTTAATTACTGATATTCTTATTCGCTATGATCACGGTGGCTGGGTACATGGGTGCTATGTTTTACATTGATCTTTACAGTTAGAAATAATAGAAATGGCTTCTGGCCGTAACTTGGTGTTTTCGATTTCAACTAGTACGATTTTTATATAACTAAGTCGGCAGCAGCAGATTTTATAGTAATGTTATACTTATATTATGACGTTTATTCTTTCTTAGTTACTACCCTTGTTTGAAGTTTGCTATTGACGATGACACAATTTCTGAAATTGAGTTATTAATACGACGCCATAGTTTTAGGTGACCAAAATGTACACGACGTTTCGAGATCTGAAATCTGACCCGTCTTCAAGTGATTAATAACCTAAAACATAACACAAGACATTAGGAAATGAGCAAGCCTAAAGGTAAGCTTATACGAGCGTGGCCAAGTACGTTGTGTACGTTTTGTTCAATCACAAACAATGGAAATGTCCGTAATAATATTTAAAACTCAGTTACTACCATTATTTTCGTGAGCCCATCATTAAATTAGAAATTGCCTAAATGTAAAAGCAGTTGGCAGATAACGACATAATAATTTCGTTGAGTGAAAGACTCGAGAAGGAAATTATATTTCCTCTGCTTGATATGAGGCAGTTACATCCTCAGAGATGTTCAGAGATATTAATAATTACTTCGAAATGTATCCTTCCATCTTCGATATTGTAATGACAAATTAAATCAACATACGTTGCTTGATACATTTCGTTGATAGCCAGCCAATACCAAAAGGGGTATAGGCCTTGGGCCTTGGGCATCCCTTTTCTTTAATAAAATATTCCAATCAACGCAAGGTCAAAACGTTTCAATCTGCTACCAAGAACCTTAAATAAACTCTTGGTTTTAAAATGAGGATACACTTAAAAGAAATAACTAACAATTGCGGTGTGGAATTTAGTGACTACCATATGAGAGTAGCCTATGTGATAGAATTCAGCTGCTGAGTCTGACATACTTCATACTTTGACATTTCTTTCTTCATGAAAGATCGAAGGATAAAATCTCCCACATGTATGTTTTGGGGTTTCATCAACCGAATACGCTTCACACAAAATAATAAGTGAAATGTCCTCTTTTTGAATGGACTTCACTCCTTCATTTATAGAGTGTATGTTGTTAACCGTGCAACGCTTAGATCCATAGGGATTAAGCAATTGCAATGCTCTAAGAGAACTATGCACGCATATACAGGTTGGCGTGATTAAAGCACTCATTACAGCATTACAAAACACTGCTTTATTAGACGTCGTTCGCAGCTTATAATTTATAATGACTTAACACGCACCGCACGCATGGGGCATGTTTGACAAAAATGTTATCAAATTATTAACTAAATGATAAATGTCCTATTTTTAAACAGCATAACAATTTTATTGTGTGAAATACTCAAGGAGTTCATTTCCTCAGTTTGATATGAGGCTGTTACATCCAAGATTGTCAGAGATATTAATTACTTCGAAATGTATCCTTCCATATTCGATATTTTAGTTCGAAATAATATAAACCTACGTTGCTAAATTCATTTCGTTGATAGCCAGCCAATACCGAAAGGGGTATATCCTCGGGCTTCCCTTTTCCTCAATAAAATAATCCAATCAACGCAGGGTCAAAATGTTTCAATATTCTATTAAGAGCCTTGAAGGAACTCTTGGTTATAAAATGAAAATAAACTTAAAGAAATACCTAACTTCAGCGGTGCAGAATTTATTGACTACCCCACGAGATTGTGTGATAGAATTCAGCTGCCGAGTCCGACATACTTTGACATTTCTTTCTTCATAAAAAGTAAAAGGATACAAATCTCACTTTTTTGTATTTTTTGGGGTTTTAACCCTCAGAAAATAATCTTCACTCAAAATTATATCATATTTTAGGTAATGTCTTGGCTAGAAAATAATTTATGGTTTGACAACATTGATCAAATACTAGGAGTAATGTGTAGTATAACCAGGCCGACAAGCAGCGCTGGCACGAGTAAATCGAATTTCGTTTGCAATAGTTTTTAGCTTTCAAGTACTCAAATTAAAATACATCATCTTATCACGTCAGTTGTAATACTACCTGTATATAGAAACTAAGGCTAGTCTTGAAACCTCTATTCAGTACACAGCACTTATATCACACAACATTTTCACTGTAAACCTCACAGACACAACATTCTAATACCGATATCACTCCCGATCAATTACTACACGTACACAAACCAAGAAGAACTCGATCAATAACTTTCATGTGTATGACTTGATGCGGGCAGTGTTGAGGCGCAGTCAGCTGTTTCACGGATAAACAAACATAAACCACAGATAACACCATCATCTCGTGCCAGACATATCATCTCGTGCAAAAAGTTGGCTTGTAAAATTAATAATTTACTATAATGTATTTCAATTTGAACTGGTTATCTTATAATATGCCGTATTTTATGTATAAGGGCATTCAATTTAAATAATGAAGACAATTTAAATTTTGTATTATGTGATAGTTAATATACTATAAAAGGTTTCTAATTCAGCTGATTTTGGTTCGTTGTGGTGTATTTTATTTATACGTAAATTTATTTTAAATTGTGAATGATTTACATTTAGCCAGGAGGCCGGGACGCCTCGCCTTGGTTCAAGGGCCCAAACATATTTCCCACACTTTCCCGCAGCATTTCAATCTGGCTTTGTAAACGATTTTGATTACGTCTGATATACTTGTACCCTGGTAACTATAAACACTCATGTAACAAATGTATGGACAGAAAGTGTGAGTATTGAATCTAACTTTTAGGATTTAACAAAGTTATGCACGAGGTGCGTTGTGTTAAAAAAAAATGTGCTGGGCCAGAAAATGTAATTATTTCACACTAACGATTTTGTCTCAAATTCAACATCGGATCGCTCGTTTAGCCGCTAGAAACGAAATTCTGAAGTGAGAACAGGTATTTTGTTATCAATTTTCAAGCCCCTCAAAACCCACCTAAATTTACGAATTTAAAAAAATCCTCTCTTAGTGGTTGCCTACACTACAAAAGGAATGTATATGCAAAATTTCAAGTTTCTGGGCCTTGTGGTGTTGACTCAGCGATGATGAATGAGTCAGTCAGACAAAGCCTTTTATAAATATAGATTAAACTCATTTTGTTACCAAAACTTTTCAAAAGTGTACTTCCGGTGGCCCGTTTTTGCTGGCTAACAAACTTGACCAAAATAATTACAAAACAAAACTTTTACCGAATTTCATGGAAATCGGACACAAAATGCAACCCTGAGAGTTTACACATAAATATATATGTATATACAGTTTTGAACAAATGCTCAAAACGTGTTTTGGGGTCAGGATCGGTGCACCATTCTCGGTCCTATGTAAGGGTCTTACCATAAGAACGGCAAGTATATCTAATTTTTCCAAAAGAGATTCGCGATAATAAAGTCAACCCCGGTGGTTATTTTGTAAACCCCCTTATTATAAATTATTCTATGTTATTAACTGTGAAACGCTCAGATCCATAGGGATTAAGCAATCATAATACGGAACAATAACGTTCATACCTACAGGTTAGCGTGATTTAGTATAGGCCTAGTACATATTTAAGCATTTCTTGCTACTGTTTTAATAAGACGTGTTTCACCGCTTTTAATTTATTATGATTTAACACGCACACCACGCATAGGGCGTGTTGAACAAACTCTTTTGGAAACACGTCAAGTATTTCTTTAAAATAGGTAAGGTATCTCGGCCTTAGGCTATATAGTTAAACTATGAAAGATGAGGAAAAATCTAAAAAATTAATTAAACATGTTTTATTATTTTATACACAATAATCACGTAAAGTATTAGAAAAGAAATACTCAGAAAATAAATGAGATGTCCCCTGAAAGGGTTAAGACACAAAATGTGTTAGTGAGAAAACTTAACGTTGAGAGCTCAACTTGAAATACATATTTAAGAGCTCTTGTTAGGATTTGAAACACGGGTTGTTTCTACATTAGTTTGACGTCTGAACACGGCAATATGCATGATGTTTATTTTCATGCTATTAAAGTTGCACTATACGAGTATACACTTTAAAATGATTCATAAAAACAACTCTATTTTTCCTTTGTAAGTATCTTTAATGTAAAATTTAACACTTGTCAAATAGCTAATAAATAAATTAAGTAAAATTTTATATCACGATTAGAATTAATAGCAACCTTTACTCGATCTTTTTAAAACCCTAATATTTATTTTGAAAGAGCCTGTACTTGCGAACGACTAAATAAAACATTTTTCTTGTATTTGCCTAATTTTAAAACAAATAATCTAGAAACTAGCAGAAAAGTTATCAAAACAAACAACAAATATGAGAGCCAAACCCATTAAAGCTGCCCACTGTATGACTGACTGGCTGGCTGACAGGAAGCAGCGGACGACTAATCACAGATGTGTATCAGAACGACCAGTTGTAACAGAGATACCCAAAACCACATTTATCTGCACAGCTAATTGAGATGAAGAAGTTCTGTATTTTAAAAGAATGAGTCAGTTGTTTCTACCAAAAACGTTAAAATGACTAACAAGGCTTTAGAAGGTTGCCTACATGGTGAGTCACTAAATCTGATTATAGGCCTAAGCGGAACATAAAGTTTAAGCACGCTCAACGTCATAGCTTCAATAGTTAGTTCAATATTGTGATCAACTTAATATATTTTTGCTTTATAACTTGAATGTGCATAACCATTTTGTATCATATGAAAGGGTAATTGCCAAAACAAAACACCTCATATTGTACCTCAATATTAATGGTACAACTGATTGTCCAGCACATGAACAAACGAAATAAAATACTTGTTTAAAACCTCGCAGTGTACAATAAATGTAGCAACCTACTCGTATAGGACAAACGAACAGGTTGAAATGAGTGGGATGTATGATGGGTTGTCAGTTTATTAATACCCGAAACTGATACTTGTCTGGCAAGGTATTTGACAGTAATCCCTCTAACCAAACATTTTGATACTACAACAGAATTAACACTTTCGATTTATCGATCTATTTTATATTCTAGTTGAATAAATTATATCTTTAGTTGTGGTTAGTGAGGAATAGAATAAAGGAAGGGGACATAGTATTATCAGTATAACCATTTATAAAATCAAAATCTTTTACTGCCTCAGCGAACTTTTCAATCATCATGGAGTTGTAACTTGCTTCTTAATATTTTCGTTAACGATGTATTGTGTATTTATCGTAGTTTGTTGTACATCAATCTCACGGGGAACTTCAGTTTTCATTCCATTTGTATCGTTGCAAAACATTGTCGCAGTTAATCTGGTAATTCCGTGCTTAAATTCAACCAAATCATATATTTCTTACTATATTTGAAAAGTAGGGTTGAAAAATTATATACTAAATATCATTTCAACAGTTTATATATACTAGTGTTAATTTTGCATTCTGTAATTCCTACGTATTTTATTGATACCTCGCTTTGAAATTCATCTTTTGAAAGTGGTGTTGTACCGTTAGTAATAAACAAAACGTAGTACAGTATATCACGTAATATATCAACATTTCTCCGGTTATGAGTGTTAGTAATGTTTTCTATTTGCATTGGAACGGACGAACAAAACGTGTGAATTCATGTGGAAGTGATAACTTTGTTCAAACTTTGCTTTTACGTTAATTTGAGCGTAAAAAGTTTTCTTGTCCCTTGCTACTTGTTGCGAAATAGTTTCACTGTATAGACACTGTATTAAAGCACCACTGCTCAACTAATTATTGTGAAGTGCATTTTTGACTATTCCACATTAGGCTAATCAAAATATAATCATTCAGAATCGAAATTTGAAAAACCTTGACTTTTGTTGTAGACCAGAATCAGTGTTATTGTGTATTGATAACAAACAGGATGGTACAAATTTAATCTTAGTTGTCCTTATGTTGTTGCATACAGGTTTAGTGTCAAAGTTATTTCAAGGAACAAAAGTAAACTAAAGACAAACTTTCACAATAATATTCTTTGAAAAGCCACGAATATACGTCATCCTTCAACAGGTTTGTTCAATACTCTTTTAGCCGCTGAAACAACAAGAAAGTAGAACTCCATAAGTTTGAGATCAAGTTTGAAATCACAAGAGACGATAAGTAGTTTGTGTCTCTTCGGTTTTCAAACTTTGTCAATTTGAAAATATATATTTAACATAGTGTTACATTTGAACCCTATCCTAGTAAATCAAGTAACTAATGGGTGACGTCTGTTCATTTATTTGAACATGGCTGTAGCGCCTGTAGGTATTGTTTACCCGAATTTGTGGATGTTTACATCCAAAATATTTAGAAATAATATTAAAACTAGAGGTACCTTAGACACTAAATGACATAACCCTGAACTCTAAATAACAATCGTGAACACCCTGTTCTTTTCCTTTTCAGAGACTTTCGGTAGTAGTACAAGTGTGAAATAGTCTTACAATAATTTAAAATTGATGGTTGTGTCTCTAAAGTTCAATTCTACCGCTCTTTCGCATTAAAACAAAAGTACTTTCCATTTCCGTATCTTCTTTAAAATATAGCTTTTCCATAGAAAATATTTAGCCTATAAATTAACCAATAGTAGTAAGGTACAAAAGACAAATAAGGACCCTTTAACCAGTTTTATTGACACTACCGGTTTCAGGTTTAGACCATCTGCTTCGATAATGTAGGTTGATACATAATATTTAAACAAATATAAAATTAGTCAACACAAAGTTAAAAGCTAACGTTTAAAGAGTGGACAGTTTGAATTGGAACAAATTTGATTTGGACAAACATATTTTAAAACATTATTATTCGTGAAACTTTAAAAGGTTCTACTGGAATAATTAGAAACCATTTTATATAAAAACGAACAAAATTGTCTGCGTCAAAATTGTATTTAATACTAGGTTATATGTGTTCCGTGTATTGACAACCCTAGAAAGGGGCAGATAATTTTTATTTTAATAAAGATTTTTACATATGATATTTTTCAACTTTTTAGGTTGTTTATACATTCGAAATACAGTAGTACATTTTATCACTAGGTCCTAAAGTGACACTTTTTGATACGAACTCAAGTTTAACGAGCTTAATGTTTAATGCTTAATGTTTAATGTTTAAGCTTAAGTTTAATGTGCGACTGGCAGGTTGGAGGTGTGCTCGTGCTGGGCGCGATATTCATACTCATCCCCAGTGCGATGTTTCCTAGACGGCCATCGGACGAAAAACCCACGTAGTGCGTCACCGCGTTCGCCCCCACCTGTGTATAAGACAATAAGTGTAAATAGTGTACCATATGTTTTAGTTAAGGACAATAAGAGTGCTGACGATGCCCCACAAGCGGGGCGAAATGCGCATCCACTTTATTCTCAACTGTAGGATCTACAGACACAATACAAGGTAATTAATAATTGAACTTTGGTCCTAGACTAGGTTTCACTTCTAGTAATGTAAGATTGATTTTTATGCGTACAAACCGTACTAATAGAAACCTTGATTTCCATGATGTTTATTGACGGTGAGAACAAATTTAAATCCCATGACGCAGATTTAAATCCTATAATATTTTTAATACTTATTACTAACTCAACGGTTGATATCAGATTGAGTATGAACAATAGAGTATCCCACTATGAATGCAATATCGACAGTTGGCTAAGTACAATGCGAGTATATTGAAAGCAAATGCACACGTTCAGTAATCGAGGTCAGTTCATAATCAGCGTCCATTATGTAAAGCTTCGATTGACATGCGTTCCGCAAAATTAAACCATTCCCCACACTGTTTCAGTGGTGAATTCAGTTTTCACTGTAATGGGAATTTTAATTACTCTTCGATATCGTTGATGTGGTTTAAACATGGTCGTTGTAATGAGTTGTTTTGTTTCAAGGAAGGCAGAATTCTGGACGTTTTCAACGACGTGACAACTGGTTAAACAACCAGTTTTTAACGGATTAGGCTATTTCAACAAATTATTTATTTTCTTGAAAAAGTTCAATTTTACATGTTTTTGATTCCGGTTTGAAATTTCATAGGAAATAGCTACTCGTACTTGCGTGGTTCGGAAGTCACGTTAAGCCATCTGTCCATTCTAAGGAAGAGTCGGCCTTAGTTTGTAACAAGACTACACCTCAACTCATTACTATCACTCATCACACTCATCCTTCACTATATATTTTCTTAAAATACCCTCATGAGTGGTCGGCACCTCAAATAGTGATTAAGTGTAGCTATAAAGAACGAAACATCGTAGAACAAAACGGGAAGCAGTACAGCAAAACCTAAACTAATAATATAGCTAATTAACAAAGGTCGTAACAATGTCGTGTATAACGACGAGCTCGAAGAACAAGTATCGTTCAAGGATTTATTGGTGTTTAGCCTCATAACGTCAAAGTGTTGAATTGCTAGTTGTCAACTGTATATGGCAATGATGATTGTCCATCCTGAATGTTTACGCCGTAAACTTTCATAACTGTGTCAGAACTTTCATATCCAAGTAAAAAGAGAATATTATTTTATACACCCATTTTCCTTTTGTTTATTTCATTTTTGAACCTTTTGACAAATACATCGAAATATTAGAGATTTTTGTTTTTGTTTCTCTCTACGAATATACTTGTATATTGATATGTAACTAATGTATTGTGAAAATTCTCACACGTGTTTGAAGGGTCAGGGTCGGTGCTCATTGCGCGGTCCCTGTGGTAAATCCTATGGTAATAAACAAATTCGCTTCACTCATGCCAGTGGCGCTTTAGCGTTTAGCTGCATTTCGGGCTGGTATTGATTCAATTCCTAGTTTTTAAAGAACTAGTTAATTGGCAAATACTTACTCGCATCGATATCTAGCAGTAAAGCTAATTATATAGGTCGCATATTTTAATATACAAAACATTCCATACTAAAATGTGTACCCATCAAAACAAATCAAATCACTAAATTACTATTTGAGATGCCGACCACTCTCATGAGGGTATTTAAGGAAAATATGGTGAGGATGATGTGATGAGTGGTAGTAATGAGTTATGAGGTGTAGTCTTGTTACAAACTAAGGCCGACTCTTCCTTAGAATGGGTCATTAATTAATAGCCCAATGACCAATGGAAATACAAGGACCAACGGCTTAACGTGACTTCCGAACCACGCAGGATGGTATGATGTCTAAACGATAGTAAGAGTTGATGCGGGTATCATCAGATGATCACCTATAGCACCTCAAACCTTCCGGACCCTATGAAGCTGGATTACAGGACCACGCCACAAGTCACAGTCAATGATGTAGACTTAGAAAACTAATTTGGTTGCATCATTGTCTGGTTTATTTGTCTGAAAATATCAGACTGAAATTATTCCATTGGTTTTCAAACTGGAATTTTACTACTGATTTTCCTAGTGGCCTAGCTGTGCTCTGAAGTTGTCGCGCATTATAATTATACTTTAAACTCTAACTGGTAAAAGTATTGCGTATTTAATGAAATAATGACTGTTTTCTTGAGTGCCTGAGTAGAAGGTCTCACCTGCTCTAGACACAATATTGATGTTTGAGCTTTATAAACAATGTTGACAAGTGCTTCATCACTCACGCGCCTGTGACGTCACAGTGAAACTTGTTGGTGAAACAACATTAATTTAGTGCAAAATGTTTTAAATATACAGATGTATAGCAAGGCTATGCGGAACCGGATTCTACATCTACAAGAGTTAGATCTTTACCAAGTTTCACAAAAATATCCGAAAGTGTTCTAACCAAAAAGTACTGCATTACTCAATGTATCATTTTATTCCTTTTAAATCGTAAAATTTATAAAAAGATGAGTCGTCTTAAAAAGTATATTTTATATACAGTTTGCAGTTTGACTTAGAATGTGTTTGGAAGGTCAAAATGAATATATACGAGTGACAAACCGTTTAGTTATACGACGTTTCGTTCTATATGACGATAGAAATGAATATATACAGCTGACAAACCGTTTTGTTATACACGTTTCGTTCTATATGACGATAGAAATGAATATATATCGAGTGACAAAACCGTTTTGTTATAATGACGTTTCGTTCATATGACGATAGAAACGAATATATACAGTGACAAACCGTTTTGTTATAATGACGTTTGACGATAGAAATGACATATAAGTGACAAACTGTTTTGTTATACGACGTTTCGTTCATATGACGATAGAAATGAATATATACGAGTGACAAACCGTTTTGTTATACGACGTTTCGTTCTATATGACGATAGAAATGAATATATACGAGTGACAAAACCGTTTTGTTATACGACGTTTGTTCTATATGACGATAGAAACGAATATATACGAGTGACAAACCGTTTTGTTATACGACGTTTCGTTCTATATGACGATAGAAATGATAATGAGTGATAAAACCGTTTTGTTATACGACGTTTCGTTCTATATGACGATAGAAATGAATATATACGAGTGACAAACTGTTTGTTATACGACGCTCTGTTCATATGACGATAGAAATGAATATATACGAGTGACAAACCGTTTTGTTATAGACGTTCGTTCTATATGACGATAGAAATGAATATATTACGAGTGACAAACCGTTTTGTTATAATGACGTTTGTTCTATATGACGATAGAAACGAATATATATACGAGTGACAAAACCGTTTTGTTATAATGACGTTTCGTTCTATATGACGATAGAAATGAATACATACAGTGACAAACCGTTTTGTTATAATGACGTTTCGTTCTATATGACGATATACTGAATATATAATGGTGACAACCGTTTTATTATACGACGTTTCGTTCTACGATATAAAATGAATATACGAGTGACAAACCGTTTTGTTATACGACGTTTCGTTCTATATGACGATAGAAATGAATATATACGAGCGGACAAACCGTTTTGTTATACGACGTTTCGTTCTATATGACATAGAAATGAATATATACGAGGACAAACCGTTTTGTTATACGACGTTTCGTTCTATATGACAATAGAAATGAATATATACGAGTGACAAACCGTTTTGTTATACGATGCTTCGTTCTATATGACGATAGAAACGAATATATACGAGTGACAAACCGTTTTGTTAATGATCTTTAGTTCATGCACGATAGAAATGAATATATACAGTGACAACCGTTTGTTATACGACGTTTCTGTTCTATATGACGATGAAATGAATATATACGAGTGACAAACCGTTTTGTTATACACGTTTCGTTCTATATGACGATAGAAATGAATATATACAGTGACAAACCGTTTTGTTATAGACGTTTCTGTTCTATGACGATAGAAATGAATATACAGTGACAAACCGTTTTGTTATACGACGTTTCGTTCTATATGAAGGTAAAATGAATATATACGAGTGACAAACCGTTTTGTTATACGACGTTTGTTCTATATGACGATAGAAAGAATAATCCATTTCTTGTTAATGTTGTTAAGATATCCACCCTAGGTCATTGCAGGTAGTAATTATGGTCTTTGCACTATTATTTTAGTTAAAACTAGTAGTTTGCACTCGTTAAATAATACGTTTTACTAAATACTAAGCTATTTTCAGTTTACTAATCACGATATAAGTACAGGCAATGTGGGTGAACAACTTCACTAACTGAATGATGTATAGGTAAACTTTTGAACAACAAACTATCAGATAGCTTTAATTGAACTAATATAACTGAACAGAGTAGAGCTCCAATTAATTAGTTGAAAGTACTCAGTTTTAAAGGTCATAGCATCAAATAATCTGTGGTTTGGATATAATTAATAATCAAACTACATTTTACTGTTGTGTGGGATTACATTAACCTCATAATCTCCCTGTGTTTGGGGAGGAGATTTCACAAAATATTTTTCCCAACCGTTGATAGGTTTTGTTAGTGCTATACTCAACAACATTTAACTCTAAGCTCAAATCATGTAAATATGTATTGTTAAAAGTACGTTTAATTATGTGCACTATTGTAAAGCCGAGGTTAAAATATTATTACGGAGGTTTTCCACCTTATTTGAGTGAACGGAAAGTACACGAATTTGAACTTGTCTCAAGGTGAAAAGTAACCTTAAACATAACACAAAACATGAGGAAACTACCTAGTCAAAAAGTAATCAGCGCAAGCTGACCAATCACCCAACGCCAAATAATCTTAATTTTTTACCTTAAACTTATTTAATTGTCAAACAGGTAGCCTAGAAAACATTATCACATATACATAATCTCGTACATGTGTAGAATCTTGTTCATCAAAGCAAAAGAGAAAAATAGACGCCTGAATGAAATCACTACGAATATATGAGGACTAACACTGAGTGGTTAAAGTGAGAAATGAGAAAAGAGAGAAAAGAGTGAGGCTGAAAAATAAGAAAACTCGAGAAAGAAGGTTTCGATGATCTGAGCATGTTGGAAGGAGGGATGAAACAACCTGAGTAAGAGAGATATAATTGGGGATAAAACGATGTGAGTAGATAAATTGTGTTGAAAATACCTGAAAATAAAGCGTTGTTTATTCTTAGTTTGAAACAATTAGACCAAAGTTAATTATAATGTTTGAATGGTTTTAAATTGTGCACAGGATATAATCAAAACTATGCAATAAAATATGAGAAGCAAGGAGAAAGTACATACAATATTTTAATGGAAACCTCCAAACAGAACGAACATTTTGTTCATATGTTTGAAACATCCAATCACTGAATCATTGTTATTTGGGGCAGAAGTAACAAGTTGTGTGCATTCAAACGTTGTTTTTACACGCATTTGCTACACTGCTCTTGCTAATGGCCAATTTTGAGTAGTCTTATTTTTAACAAAACAAAGATACAAGTGCTACCGTGAATCCTAGTGAATTTCCTGCAACGAGAGGGCGTTTCACAAAAAATAATGGTTTTCAAACTGCATTTATACTTCAATTTCCATGAAACTTTGTATAAAGATATATATCACTGCCCGTGAAAGTTGCCGTGTAAAGAATCAACATAATCTGATCAGCCATAACAAGGTGGTGGCGAAAATCAATTTTCCAACGCTATCTTGGTCTAAGCAGATGTTGCAGACTTTTTAATGCATGCGTTAGGTACAATAACATCAATAATTAAGCCAAGTTTTAATAAATGCGTAAGTTAAATTTTTAAGCATCAAAATCCATTAAAACACACTTAAAAGATCACGAAAACTTTTTTATCGAATTTCTAAAAAAATTGAGATATTCATGCCGTCCGCATGCGGTAAGACCCAGGCCAGACCATGAAATGAGCAACGATCCTGACTGGGACATTGAAATTGAGCATTTGTCAACTTTTAAATACTTATGTTTATATATATATGCTCTCTATAGGTCACATTCTATATCCGATTATCATAAAATGGTATGGTTGTAAATATATTGGTCAAGTGTTGTAAATATATATCAACCACCAAAATCGAACCACCGGAACCCTCATTTAGGAGGACTTTTCACAAAAAAGGGTTATAATGATCTAGAAATTTTAGTCATTAACTACACAGTTCAGGGGCTAATTGAAATGAGTAACGCCTGTAAATACTTAATTTTAGCTTTAAAAGGCTCATTAAACGTCGTCACGGTCCTAAGGCGGACCCTTATAACAAAGCTGTAAACTCACAAGAAAAAGTTAAAACCAAAATGCCTTCCTCCGTACCTTTTCACTTTTAAAATACATGCTAAATTGATATTCTTCTGGAGATATTGGCACTTGATAATTAGAATTTAAAACAAAAGGCCAATATATAAAATTTTATTTTTGGAAGCGTTTCAATAGTAAGGCTATCATCTCAGGCTTGTTCCACAAAGAAATACAAAAAGTAATTATTATTGTTTTGACAGGTTATATAAAACATATGACAAAAAATTTAGAAAATATTAAAATTCAATTAAATTTCTATTTTTAAGTATATATATATATATATTATAGGTTGATGTTCTTGATGTGATGAGATCTAACAATTTTGAATTCATAATAGGGCCATCTTGTTATTGAGTAATTTATGTTTGTCCGAATTATTGATGAAATATGACCCAGGCATTCAAGTGTTGTGGTTTGACAATTTGTTTGATTAATTTGAGATTACTGATGTTAAAAGAATGTCCTGTGGCTATGGCGTGTGCTTTTTTGTTTTTTTTTCATATAACCTGTCAAAACAATAATAATTACTTTTTGTATTTCTTTGTGGAACAAGCCTGAAGATGATAGCTTGCTATTGAAAGCGCTTGTCCAAAAATATAATTTTATATTGGCCTTTGTTTTAAATTTAATTACATGCTAAATTGTAGAAAGTAACTATTTAAAACCCCGAAGGTTAGAACTTATGTAAAAGAACTCTAAGTTTGGAAATACCCACAAAATTAAAATAGCAAACCAAGTAGAAGAAAAGCAATCCAAGGGCTTTAATTACATTTTCAAGAAGTATACAAGTACCCGAGTGAATTTCTCATGAATACAATTTTAATTTGAATAGACGACGAGTCACTTGATTCTTAGAAAACGTAAAAGACCAAATACAGAAGCTTCAAGATTCGTGAGTTCTCAATTCAATAAGAACTGAATCGCAATTAAATGAAACTCTTTTGACAAGTACAAAAGATGTTTTATAGCTAGTCTTCTTAAGTAGTTAACATCTTTGCTCTCCTCGTAGCTTATTCTTTACTACACAAAAGTTTAAGGTTATTTCTTGCACAGCGAAATGAATTTGCTGCTGTTATTGCAGAAACTAGTTTAAAACCAAGTTTCGGCCAAATATAATTTAACTTTGTTTAGGAACTATGTAGTTAAAATTATCTAGTAACTCATTATTCTCGATAATATTATAGAAGCATAGATTTCTAGAACAAAAATATCTAATCAAGCTACAAACTACCAAAACAAATACAAGATTTAGCATTTGACGAAGAAATTTATTTTGAAAAAGGATTGAACAGCTGTTGACTAACGACTAAATAAATGTTTCTAAGACTTGAAAGTTTTAAAATGTCAAGCATTACCTATAACAATTATTATTGAGAGTTCTTTTAATATTTGCAATGTATTATACTTTAACAGTAGGGTTTTGAACAAAAAATAAACAACAGGTGTTACGTATATTTGAAAACGTTGATTCTCTACGTAGCCACAAATAAAGTTTTAAAATGTAAGTCTAATGAGAAAGACAAACCAAAGAAACATAAAAGTAAATATCCATGATCAAGGTAATTAATAACTATCAATCACGGTCTAAAAGAGCTGTTATGAACTTACTCTTAAGAGTTAGAGTAAAGGCGGAAACCAAGAAGATGGATTATAATATTATAGACATGACATTTCCTCAATTCCTACGAATGACGTCATCAATTTAGAACTGTGGACGGATTCCAATCCAACAGTTTCCTCCTGAACAGAGTTCAGGTTATTGCCTAACTTTCATTGTAATGGATGAATTATTGATGTTAGAACGGCAAGTTAACTGAAAAGGATAAAACTGTCGAAAAACTGGTACTGAATCTTGTGTGTTACTTTTGCATTTTCATCATAAAAATGGCGAGCAATTTTCACCAAGCTTTTTACCTTTAAGGGCAATTCCAAATTATACTTGCATATAAATACTATACGGTACTTGACTATAAAAAGCAATGTAATTAATTTATTTCGGAATTATCTTCATGCAGTTCAGCTCTTGACCGTTAGACTTAGTTGTAAAACCTTAAAGAATGTTTTAACAGGCTCGGAAAAACGTTTTACTTGAATAAATTCAACTCAAAGCAATTGACTCCTTTCTTTGAACTTATCATTAGTTAAAGATAGAGAAATCTCTTTGCAGGAAATTTTCATTACTTGTTTGTAGCATTTTTCTAAACGATCGACAAAACAAAAATTAATGTATCCGTTTAATATAATACAATTAGAAATCATTCTCAATCCAATGATATCTATTCTGATAGTAAAGCAAATTTGCTATAGTAATAAATTTAAAAAATATATTGGCCAAGTGTTTTTTTATGTATAACTATTAACTGCCAATATCTCCACGAGAAGATCATGTTTGCTTATGTCAAACCTGTATGTCACTAAATCACTATTTAAGAAGCCAACCACTCTTATGAGGGTATTTTAAGGCAAATATGTGATGAAGGATGAGTGGTAGTAATGAGTTATGAGGTGTAGTTTTGTTACAAACTAAAGCCGACTCTTCCTTAGAATGGGTCATTAATTAATATCCAATGACCAATGGAAATACAAGGACCAACGGCTCGTGACTCCCGAACCACGCAGGTGATGGTCTGATATGTCTAAACGATGGTGGGAGTTGATGTGGGTATCATCAGATGATCACTGAGACTATCTGGCCGCTTTGAACCTATATCATCCTCAAAACCTCAATGAAGCTGGATTACAGGACCACGCCACGAGTCCCAGTCAAACAACACATACTTGATATCACATGGCCATCCTACATTGGGGTACAACCTCTTAGCGGACCTGTTTCATTCCTGTTTGTTGATTTAGCAGTCGAGGTCAACCATATTATGTGGAACAATAACATTGATTTGAAGTCAACTACATGTCCACAGTCGAGATACTTACGCCGACTCTTAAAGCAGAACAATGCCATACAAGTTATAACAGAAGCGACTAGAATAACAGAACATTCATCCATTATTAGATCATTATAGTGGACAAAATCTCTCCAGATAAGGAACGGCGTTGTAGATGCTCAAGCATAGTAGATCACAGAAATGTTAGAATAACTGATCATAGGCTAGTCTACTGTGATATTGAATGTCTTAAAGAAGAAAAGCTACAAAATATATAGATGAAGTTTTACAACTTTGATGCAACTTTAGCTGTCACTAGATTCTCTGAAATCAACTGGGGAGAGGCATGTAAACAAAACCAACGTAGATGATATAGCATCGTATATCACAACGAATATCAAAGCGGTATAAATGATTTAGCCCCAGTGGTTTGCAAAAGAGTGACAAAGAAAAATCCCCTGGTTGAATAATGAAATCAAAGAAATTATCTAAGTAAAAATAAACAACAGAAACAATATGTTAAAACAAGGTTAGAATCTGACTGGAAAAATTATAAAAATTTACGAAACAGTTTAAATAATAGAATAAGAAAACTTAAGAAAGAATATTTTTAAAACAATTTGTCTTCAAACAAATCAAGTAGACATTTCTGATTGTCTAAAAGACTTAATTTGGTGGGAAAGAGCGGAACTATGGCACCACAATATACAAACAAATGATGTGAATAATATTTTTGTTGAGATGGGGTGCGATGGTTGTATTGATTTAAGTCGCTCAGTTTCTTTAAAGACATTCACTAAAAGTGAATATAAATTTAGATTCTCAAGTACACGTGGATGATGTAAAAAAGGCAATGAATAGTATTAAATCTGAAGCGGTAGGATGTGTGATTTGGAATTTCAATGATAAAAGCTGCCAGTCCTTATGCAATAGAAAGTATCACTCATCTGATCAATGAGAGCCTAAAAAATGGCAAAATATCAAAGAATTGGAAATTGAGCATTACAACCTTTGCCAAAACCGCATCTCCATCCACCTTGAAACAATTAAGACCTATATCAATTTTACCAGCTATGTCAAAGATTTTGGAAAATTGTTATTGAACAGATAAACTATTTCTCTGATTTAGAAAATATTATACCTAAACTCAGTCAGGTTTTCGCAAAGGCCACAGCACATGCACTGCTCTTACCAACATTTTGAGGATCTTTTTAGAGCAAAGGATGAAGCAAATCAGTTCAATAGTTCTCCTTATTATTGAAGCCTTTGATTCTTTGAACCACGAAATGCTGCTGGCCAAAATGAACTATTATGGATTGGAAAATGTCTCATGGATTAGTCTATCTTGAAGAACGACTGCAGGTTACCAGACTTGGAAATGGAATGTGATCACTTTTAAAACTGCGTGTTCCTCAGGGTAGTTGTTTAGGCCCAATTTTGTTCAATCTTTACACAGCTGATCTGCCAAGTTGTTTGCAAAACTGTACAGCACATCTTTATGCTGATGACTGCCAGCTGCATCTTTCGTATGATCCCAATTACGATAAAGATGCAATGAATCAGCTCAACTCTAATTTAAACGGATTTCTGGTGGTCATTAATAAATGGTCTGAAACTAAACATTAGCAAGTTAGTGTGCTGCACATAGGACCAGACACTGCCACAGCTCTTTGTCGATAGTGATGTGAGTGTTGAGCTCGGTGAGATTGGCAGTGTGCGACACTGTCAAGACTCTTGGTGTTGTGTGACAAAGATCTCAATTTTTCTGACCGTCACTTACGCCACCCAGAAGGCGCTTGGCAGACTGAAGGGTCTGTCTAGATTTAATCTTTACTTCCGGAAACAGCCAAGTTGAAAATAATACAATCAATGGTACTATCAGTTTTCAATTACTGTTATCCTGCATACGGCAATAGCATCTCGAAGGAGGACATTGGTCGAATTCAAAAACTGCAAACTCAGCCATTAGATTCATATTTAACCTTGGCCGTTTTGACCGTGTCTCTGCCTTTAGAAAGCCTTAAATATCCTCCCCATGAATGCCGTATGTAGCAACCTGCTGCATGATCCATAAAACTCTGGCAGTTAAAGAGCCACAATACCTAGTAGAGATTGCCGTGCCGGAGTGAGATAGCTGAAAGAAGCACTCGCCAAGACCAAAGCTTCATTTTCAAAAGGTGCGGCTTGAGGTCGGGCGGAGGGACTCGCGTATTTCGGCCCGGCGTTGTTACAATGGCCTCCTGATGACTTGAAATGTGTTAGGTCAACTAATAGTTTGGAATTAAGCAGAATTTTGTTGGCTCATAATGATTGTATTATATTATAGATGTAGTGTAGATTATAGATCCATTTACTTTTTACTTTTAGTGTTGACTTGAGTTAATTTGAAAAACAGTCATGTAACTGAAATTTGCTTGACAAAGGCATTTTTATTTATTTTATTTATTTATTTAAAACCTCTCAGTTAAGGTTAGGTTAGGAAGCTAGTCACAATAATACAACACCTTCTATACCACTTCTAATCCAGTTTAGTTCACTGACTGGTGGTCGACATCTCAAATAGAGATTTTAGTGATTTAGCTCTTGTCATTGCTTTAATTCAACTATATATTTAATAACGTAAAGCAAAACTGTTACTCCGTAGGTGTTGAGTAAATCTAAATTTAGCAACAGCAGCAGTTGCAGAACAGCGTGAAGTGAGCACTGCAGTGTATTCGTGAATCCAGGTGGACGACTTTAATTGCTCCACATTTCACTCACTCGAGTCTATCAAATTATTCAAGACGCTTGACACGAATAGTGTCACACCTTGATGCATGGATAGGCAGCAAATAACGAATTCTCTCTGTAGAAACACCAAGGTGAGCGAATTTTCCACTTGTTATAT
>CM032058.1:51104863-51120268 GCA_018831715.1 Matsumurasca onukii | reverse complement strand
AACTGTATTGAAACCTCTAATTTTTACTTCGTATTATTCGAAGTCAAATCTTTATCGCCATAAAATACATCGGTACATGGACACACGACATTATTTTACAATGGCAAAATAGGAACACTGAATAAAAGCCATTAGTTCGAAGATTAAATAATTTGTTATCACTTTAATAAATTTGTATTTACGAGAACAGAGTATAATCACTAATAAAGTAACAGCTACTTATTTAATGTTTAGAGTTTTAAATGACTCAACTTTTAAACAATGAAATTAAAATGTTTTACTACAGTTTAGAAGGTTCCCTCCACGATAAAAGATGTTCTTATATTTTGTGGGCAGATAATTCCAGATCACGAAAAGTGTTCTTCAGATTTACCAATAATTGAAATCTTCCATACTAATATTTCTACTGCAAACTTTACCATTTTCTTATTTGTCGTATTAAAACCAAAAATTAAACTTAATTGTTCATACGTAAAGTACATTTTTAGGTTAGCATAAAATGTTTGCTATCTACTGGAGTAAACCTTTCATCCAATGAACAACTTGGACTACATTTCACAATTAAGAAAACAAATATTTAATATTCTAAAAAATAACACGACGGTTGAATTATTTAAGCTCTACTCCGATATGAATTAGAGTACGGCAGGAGTTAGAGTCATCTCGTGACGAACAAGCTATTGTAAAGGGCTTACCGAGACAAAGCGCTTACGTATCTGAATGTCATATTCACATGTATATCGCAATATCATGCCCGACTCTTATTGATTTACATTATGTAAAAGCAGCAGGATTCAAATAACACAATTTATACTAAAACCATAGTTCAACCTAATTATACTTACTCTTACTTACTCCCAGGGCCATTTATATCCGAGTTGGTATTTAGCCGCGCCAACGTATCCCTCCATCTGGACCGGTCTTCAGCGTCTTCCTCAGTAGCTCCAAGCCTCCTCATGTCTTTCAAAACTTCATTCCACCATCTCTGTCTTGGTCTTCCCCTGGGTCTTCTACCTTCAGGCCTCCCTTTCATAATTTCTTGCAGCCAGTATCCCTCTTCCCCTCTTAGTAAGTGTCCAGCCCACCTCAGTCGTCTGCATCGTATTTCGCCGATTATGTCCGGTGCTTTATACAAGTCTCTTAACTCTCTGTTGTGTTTCCTTCTCCACTCACCTAGCTCGTATGTACAACCTAATTATAGTTGATGAAAATTTAAATAGTTTGGGTTGTTGGTAATCGAATTTAATTATTATAATGTTTGGATAGCTTGAATACTGGAAGTTTTTTTTGATGGGGGCTCAATAAAACACTTAATATTTAAAAACCATAAATTTAAAGTATGTTAAAATTGTCCATTAGTATACAAAACACTACGTAAATCCAATCAAACATTTCAAAATAGTGGCCAAAAAGGTTATTGTTAACTATAACAGCGGAGTGAAGAGTTCGATTTTAATACAATTGAAAATGCGTTTTCTCTTCTTAAATTTATTTTAAAAAACATTCAATGTTCTGAGGCCGGAGGGTAGATGTGTGGGGCAGGTGAAAAGCGTCATATCGCCTGTTGCAATTTAGTACGAAAAGCTGACACCAAAGGTCGACTTAAGGAGTGAACAGATTTGTTTATGCAACTGTAAGCAGTTGTATGGATGTACCACTATAAAAGAAAACAAGATATTTACATTTATACTGTTTTAGCATGATATACAATTCTTTTTCCTTTCTACAATTTTAAAATCAAACTGATGATGCCTGTTTTTAAGTTACAACTAGTGAATTAAAGTAACAAAAATGGAAAGGAAGTTCATTTCATACCTACTAGTGGCGATTAGCTGCGTGTAGGTCTGGTGTTAGTCTTTTTCGGTTTGTTTCTATTGTCAACCCGGATATGGGTTAAGTTAAAATACAGGTGCACTATGCTCCACGTTTGTGAAGTTGGCCGGCCCATGTTAGCCGGCCCACTTTTGGTGACGTAGATCGTTAGTTCTACGTTAGTTCTCGTTAGTTCCATAACCCCATCGTTAGTTCCATCCTCTAAGGCCTCCAAACAACACTATCTTAAGTGGGCCGGCCAACTTCACACTAGCCGGCCCACTTTTCAAAATCGACCGGAAATGGTCACAAACGATAGCATGTCGTTAGTTCCGGTTAGTTCCATCGTTTTTTCGTTAGTTCCCACATCACTTCCGCTCCACACCGGATCAAAGTCTCCGAAAGAGTAATTTCGAAGTAGCCGGCCCACATCTCCAAACTGCCCGGAAATGGCCCCACGGGATAGAATTTCGTTAGTTCCGGTAAGTTCCGTCGTTTTTAGTTCCCAACTCACTTCCGCTATACGTCTGTTCAAAAATCGCAATAATGATAATTACGAAGTAGCCGGCCCACATCTCCAAATCGACCAAAAATGGTCTCAAACGATAAAACCTTGTTAGTTCTGGTTAGTTCCGTCACTTTTTTCAATACTTCCTTAGGCACTTCCACTCAGCGATTAGTCAAAAAAAACCTTAAAGTTATGTTATTTTACACAATTTTTAACACTTTTAAAAGTAGCCGGCCCACCTTTTATTATTTGACTTGACAGTTCTCATTATACATAAGGCTCCTGCTAAATTTCGTCGTTAGTTCCGTCTTATTATGGAAATGACGGCCGTTAACATTTTTGCACATTATTCTAAAGTATTTTTTTAAAGTACTTTTAGAATAGCCGACCCACCTTTGATGATTTTAACTGATTGTTCTCATCATACAGAAGAGTCCTACAAAGTTTCGTCGTTAGTTCCGTCTTATTTTGGTAATTACGGCCGTTAACATTTTTCGCACATTATTATAAAGTATTTTTTAAAGTACTTTTAGAATAGCCGACCCACCTTTGATGATTTTAACTGATTGTTCTCATCATACAGAAGAGTCCTACAAAGTTTCGTCGTTAGTTCCGTCTTATTTTGTAATTACGGCCGTTAACATTTTTCGCACATTATTATAAAGTATTTTTTAAAGTACTTTTAGAATAGCCGACCCACCTTTGATGATTTTAACTGATTGTTCTCATCATACAGAAGAGTCCTACAAAGTTTCGTCGTTAGTTCCGTCTTATTTTGGTAATTGGCCGTTAACATTTTTCGCACATTATTATAAAGTATTTTTTAAAGTACTTTTTAGAATAGCCGACCCACCTTTGATGATTTTAACTGATTGTTCTCATCATACAGAAGAGTCCTACAAAGTTTCGTCGTTAGTTCCGTCTTATTTTGGTAATTACGGCCGTTAACATTTTCGCACATTATTATAAAGTTTTTTTTAAAGTACTTTTTAGAATAGCCGACCCACCTTTGATGATTTTAACTGATTGTTCTCATCATACAGAAGAGTCCTACAAAGTTTCGTCGTTAGTTCCGTTTTATTTTGGAAATGACGGCCGTTAACCGCACATTATTCTAAAGTATTTTTTTTAAGTACTTTTTAGAATAGCCGACCCACCTTTGATGATTTTAACTGATTGTTCTCATCATACAGAAGAGTCCTACAAAGTTTCGTCGTTAGTTCCGTCTTATTTTGGTAATTACGGCCGTTAACATTTTCGCACATTATTATAAAGTATTTTTTTAAAGTACTTTTAGAATAGCCGACCCACCTTTGATGATTTTAACTGATTGTTCTCATCATACAGAAGAGTCCTACAAAGTTTCGTCGTTAGTTCCGTCTTATTTTGGTAATTACGGCCGTTAACATTTTTCGCACATTATTATAAAGTATTTTTTAAAGTACTTTTAGAATAGCCGACCCACCTTTGATGATTTTAACTGATTGTTCTCATCATACAGAAGAGTCCTACAAAGTTTCGTCGTTAGTTCCGTCTTATTTTGGTAATTACGGCCGTTAACATTTTTCGCACATTATTATAAAGTTTTTTTTAAAGTACTTTTAGAATAGCCGACCCACCTTTGATGATTTTAACTGATTGTTCTCATCATACAGAAGAGTCCTACAAAGTTTCGTCGTTAGTTCCGTCTTATTTTGGTAATTACGGCCGTTAACATTTTTCGCACATTATTATAAAGTATTTTTTAAAGTACTTTTAGAATAGCCGACCACCTTTGATGATTTTAACTGATTGTTCTCATCATACAGAAGAGTCCTACAAAGTTTCGTCGTTAGTTCCGTCTTATTTTGGTAATTACGGCCGTTAACATTTTTGCACATTATTCTAAAGTATTTTTTTTAAGTACTTTTTAGAATAGCCGACCCACCTTTGATGATTTTAACTGATTGTTCTCATCATACAGAAGAGTCCTACAAAGTTTCGTCGTTAGTTCCGTCTTATTTTGGTAATTACGGCCGTTAACATTTTTCGCACATTATTATAAAGTATTTTTTTAAAGTACTTTTAGAATAGCCGACCCACCTTTGATGATTTTAACTGATTGTTCTTATCATACAGAAGAGTCCTACAAAGTTTCGTCGTTAGTTCCGTCTTATTTTGGTAATTACGGCCGTTAACATTTTTCGCACATTATTCGAAGGTTTTTTTTTCAAGTACTTTTTAGAATAGCCGACCCACCTTTGATGATTTTAACTGATTGTTCTTATCATACAGAAGAGTCCTACAAAGTTTCGTCGTTAGTTCCGTCTTATTTTGGTAATTTTCCTTACATTATTATAAAGTATTTTTTTAAAGTACTTTTAGAATAGCCGACCACCTTTGATGATTTTAACTGATTGTTCTCATCATACAGAAGAGTCCTACAAAGTTTCGTCGTTAGTTCCGTTTATTTTGGAAATGACGGCCGTTAACATTATTCTAAAAAGTATTTTTTTTTTTAAGTACTTTTTAGAATAGCCGACCCACCTTTGATGATTTTAACTGATTGTTCTCATCATACAGAAGAGTCCTACAAAGTTTCGTCGTTAGTTCCGTCTTATTTTGGTAATTACGGCCGTTAACATTTTTCGCACATTATTATAAAGTATTTTTTAAAGTACTTTTTAGAATAGCCGACCCACCTTTGATGATTTTAACTGATTGTTCTCATCATACAGAAGAGTCCTACAAAGTTTCGTCGTTAGTTCCGTCTTATTTTGGTAATTACGGCCGTTAACATTTTCGCACATTATTATAAAGTATTTTTTAAAGTACTTTTAGAATAACCGACCACCTTTGATGATTTTAACTGATTGTTCTCATCATACAGAAGAGTCCTACAAAGTTTCGTCGTTAGTTCCGTCTTATTTTGGTAATGACGGCCGTTAACATTTTCGCACATTATATAAAGTATTTTTTTAAGTACTTTTTAGAATAGCCGACCCACCTTTGATGATTTTAACTGATTGTTCTCATCATACAGAAGAGTCCTACAAAGTTTCGTCGTTAGTTCCGTCTTATTTTGGTAATTACGGCCGTTAACACACATTATTCTAAAGTATTTTTTTCAAGTACTTTTAGAATAGCCGACCCACCTGATGATTTTAACTGATTGTTCTCATCATACAGAAGAGTCCTACAAAGTTTCGTCGTTAGTTCCGTCTTATTTTGGTAATTACGGCCGTTAACATTTTCGCACATTATTATAAAGTATTTTTTAAAGTACTTTTAGAATAGCCGACCCACCTTTGATGATTTTAACTGATTGTTCTCATCATACAGAAGAGTCCTACAAAGTTTCGTCGTTAGTTCCGTCTTATTTTGGTAATTACGGCCGTTAACATTTTTCGCACATTATTATAAAGTATTTTTTTTAAGTACTTTTTAGAATAGCCGACCCACCTTTGATGATTTTAACTGATTGTTCTCATCATACAGAAGAGTCCTACAAAGTTTCGTCGTTAGTTCCGTCTTATTTTGGTATTACGGGCACATTATTATAAGTATTTTTTTAAAGTACTTTTTAGAATAGCCGACCCACCTTTGATGATTTTAACTGATTGTTCTCATCATACAGAAGGTCCTACAAAGTTTCGTCGTTCCGTCTTATTTTGGAATTACGGCCGTTAACATTTTGCGTTATTCTAAAGTATTTTTTAAGTACTTTTAGAATAGCCGACCCACCTTTGATGATTTTAACTGATTGTTCTCATACAAGAAGAGTCCTACAAAGTTTCGTCGTTAGTTCCGTCTTATTTTAATTACGGCCGTTAACATTTTTCGCACATTATTCGAAGGTTTTTAAGTACTTTTAGAATAGCCGACCCACCTTTGATGATTTTAACTGATTGTTCTCATCATACAGAAGAGTCCTACAAAGTTTCGTCGTTAGTTCCGTCTTATTTTGGTAATTACGGCCGTTAACATTTTTCGCACATTATTATAAAGTATTTTTAAAGTACTTTTAAGAATAGCCGACCCACCTTTGATGATTTTAACTGATTGTTCTCATCATACAGAAGAGTCCTCACAGGTTTCGTTAGTTCCGTCTTATTTTGGTAATTACGGCCGTTAACATTTTTCGCACATTATTATAAGTATTTTTAAAGTACTTTTAGAATAGCCGACCCACCTTTGATGATTTTAACTGATTGTTCTCATCATACAGAAGAGTCCTACAAAGTTTCGTCGTTAGTTCCGTCTTATTTTGGTAAATGACGGCCGTTAACATTTTCGCACATTATTAAAGTATTTTTTAAACTTTTAGAATAGCCGACCCACCTTTGATGATTTTAACTGATTGTTCTCATCATACAGAAGAGTCCTACAAAGTTTCGTCGTTAGTTCCGTTTTATTTTGGAAATGACGGCCGTTAACATTTTGCGTTATTCTAAAGTATTTTTTAAAGTATTTTTTAAGTACTTTTTAGAATAGCCGACCCACCTTTGATGATTTTAACTGATTGTTCTCATCATACAGAAGAGTCCTACAAAGTTTCGTCGTTAGTTCCGTCTTATTTTGGTAATTACGGCCGTTATTTTTTCGCACATTATTATAAGTTTTTTTTTTAAAGTACTTTTAGAATAGCCGACCCACTTTGATGATTTTAACTGATTGTTCTCATCATACAGAAGAGTCCTAAAGTTTCGTCGTTAGTTCCGTCTTATTTTGGTAATTACGGCCGTTAACATTTTTCACATTATTATAAAGTATTTTTAAAGTACTTTTAGAATAGCCGACCACCTTTGATGATTTTAACTGATTGTTCTCATCATACAGAAGAGTCCTACAAAGTTTCGTCGTTAGTTCCGTTTTATTTTGGTAATTACGGCCGTTAACATTTTTTGCACATTATTCTAAGGTTTTAAAGTACTTTTAGAATAGCCGACCCACCTTTGATGATTTTAACTGATTGTTCTCATCATACAGAAGAGTCCTACAAAGTTTCGTCGTTAGTTCCGTCTTATTTTGTAATTACGGCCGTTAACATTTTTCGCACATTATTATAAAGTATTTTTTAAAGTACTTTTAGAATAGCCGACCCACCTTTGATGATTTTAACTGATTGTTCATCATACAGAAGAGTCCTACAAAGTTTCGTCGTTAGTTCCGTTTATTTTGTAATTACGGCCGTTAACATTTTTCGCACATTATTCAAAGTTTAAAGTACTTTTTAGAATAGCCGACCCACCTTTGATGATTTTAACTGATTGTTCTCATCATACAGAAGAGTCCTACAAAGTTTCGTCGTTAGTTCCGTCTTATTTTGGTAATTACGGCCGTTAACATTTTTCGCACATTATTATAAAGTATTTTTTTAAAGTACTTTTAGAATAGCCGACCCACCTTTGATGATTTTAACTGATTGTTCTCATCATACAGAAGAGTCCTACAAAGTTTCGTCGTTAGTTCCGTCTTATTTTGGTAATTACGGCCGTTAATTTTTCGCACATTATTATAGTATTTTTTTAGTACTTTTTAGAATAGCCGACCCACCTTTGATGATTTTAACTGATTGTTCTCATCATACAGAAGAGTCCTACAAAGTTTCGTCGTTAGTTCCGTTTTATTTTGGAAATGACGGCCGTTAACATTTTTTGCACATTATTCTAAAGTATTTTTTAAAGTACTTTTTAGAATAGCCGACCCACCTTTGATGATTTTAACTGATTGTTCTTCCATACAGTCCACAAAGTTTCGTCGTTAGTTCCGTCTTATTTTGGTAATTACGGCCGTTAACATTTTCGCACATATTATAGTATTTTTTTAAAGTACTTTTAGAATAGTCGATTTTAACTGATTGTTCTCATCATACAGAAGAGTCCTACAAAGTTTGTCGTTAGTTCCGTCTTATTTTGGTAATTACGGCCGTTTTTTTTAATATACTTTTTAGAATTTGATGATTTTAACTGATTGTTCTCATCATACAGAGTCCTACAAAGTTTCGTCGTTAGTTCCGTCTTATTTTGTAATTACGGCCGTTAACATTTTTCGCACATTATTATAAAGTATTTTTTAAAGTACTTTTAGAATAAGCCGAACACCTTGATGATTTTAACTGATTGTTCTCATCATACAGAAGAGTCCTAAGTTTCGTCGTTAGTCCGTCTTATTTTGTAATGACGGCCGTAAACTTTTTGCACATTATTATAAAGTATTTTTAGTACTTTTTAGAATAGCCGACCCACCTTTGATGATTTTAACTGATTGTTCTCATCATACAGAAGAGTCCTACAAAGTTTCGTCGTTAGTTCCGTCTTATTTTGGTAATTACGGCCGTTAACATTTTTCGCACATTATTATAAAGTTTTTTTTAAAATTTTTTGAATAGCCGACCCACCTTTGATGATTTTAACTGATTATATACAGAAGAGTTTCCTTTTTGTCGTTATTCCGTCTTATTTTGGTAATTACGGCCGTTAACATTTTTCGCACATTATTATAGTATTTTTTAGTACTTTTTAGAATAGCCGACCCACCTTTGATGATTTTAACTGATTGTTCTCATCATACAGAAGAGTCCTACAAAGTTGTCGTTAGTTCCGTCTTATTTTGTAATTACGGCCGTTAACATTTTTCGCACATTATTATAAAGGTTTTTCTTTTTAGAATAGCCGACCCACCTTTGATGATTTTAACTGTTCTTATCATACAGAGTCCTACAAAGTTTCGTCGTTAGTTCCGTTTAATTTCAAAAATGACGGCTGTTAACATTTTCGCACATTATTATAAAGTATTTTTTTAAAGTACTTTTTGTGAATAAGCCGACCCACCTTGATGATTTTTACCTGATTCTCTCATCATACAGAAGAGTCCTACAAAGTTTCTTGTCGTTAGTTCCGTTTATTTTGGAAATGACGGCCGTTAACATTTTTTGCACATTATTCTAGCATTTTTTAAAGTATTTTTTAAAGCGCCTTTGGGAAATAGCTGACCCACCTTTGATGATTTTAACTGATTGACGAGCTGGTGCGTGGAACTCTTGCCCCTTTGAAACCAGAGCCACAGATGCCACCGTACCCACTGCACAGTGGTACATAGAGTAGTACCTGCGATCATTAGATTCGGTACATTTTGTATTGGTCACCAAACATACTTTTATACACTCGTTCTATGACCTTTTCATATTTTCCAGTGACCGTTCGTCTCTCGTCTTCACGCTCTAAATATTCAGACGTCAGCCATTAGTTGATACCATATTCTTGTACCAGTTTGTACTTCACACAGGCAGTGACCAGTTGCCAGTTGTTCAATGGCTATCTGAGAAACATGACGCCAACACAATCCTGTACATAATTAATGAATGGGAAAGACACGGAGCACCTTGCCCAAACGAAGTAGTCATAGACGGATCAGCAGCACTGAAGAGCGCATTGGCGAGGTCATTTGGAAGATCTGCTAGTTCCCAGAGCTACATTGATAAGCTATTTGCCATTGCAATGGGTATTGACGTTGATATGCCACCGTGTTTCATCAGAATCGACGTCGCACATTTCCTACACAGCGCCAAGAGATGGAAGTTGTGGGATTCCAAAGAAAGAATACGCTTAAGAGATTTTTATCTACGATGTTTAGGATTGTTGATAAATGCAGCGTCAATCGATGAGTTCAAAGCCCTTTTGACACATATACTTAGATTGGCTATGTCCCCGACTGAAAGTAGTGCAGACTTGCCGTCAGACAACAGTACAGACATCGATGAGGAAACTGAGAAGCAATACCATTGTGTTCAGGAAAGCCGAAGAATATTGGCGGAAAAAATCAGAGGCTTGCCGGAATTCAACACTGAGTCATTAATGGACAAAGAAGATAAGTGGTACGACGAAAGAGGTGTCGATAGCGAGAGTAATACGAAAACCTGCACAGAAGAAGACGTAAAGGAAAACAAGCCAACAGTCAGAAAATGGGTAGGTGACATTTCTCAGCAAATCAAGGAATCAGTAGGTGACGAGAAGAAAGGAGAGCTGAACGCTTACTACTGTCCCGCTGTGGCTACAGAACTAGTAAGGTTATCCAGCGAGTTTGTCCTGTGGTCTTCAGTGCTCGTAAAAAATTTCAAATCACCAAAGGTTGTCGCCTCTTCAGCTTCAGTTGAGAGTGAGTTCGGAGATTTAAAGACTAGGGTATTACAGGGGACTTTCAAACCGTTAAGAATCGACAGATTTTTAAACCTCGGGCGTTTTGTGCAGCACTTAGAAAAGCTATACAGAAAAATATGACAAAAATACAAGTTCCACGAAAAAAAGTAAAAGGGATGAACATATTAATGAAATAACCGTGGTTAAACCCAAAGAAATTAATAAGGAAACAACCGGAAGCGACACCGAAGATCGAAGGTGGTGGGGACGGACCCAGAAATAGTTGATGCAATATTATTCAGACCATGGGAAACCACATCGTGCTTGAAACCGCGAGACGGGGAGAATCAAACATGGCATCTGCTAGTGAAATCAGACAACTGACAGCACCAAAATCAGTTGAAACTAAAGAGGAATTAACTCCACCTTACAACCTAACTGTTAAAAAAACTATACAATACAATACGGTTGATTTTAGTGAAACTTCGGAATTAAACTATATTGAAAACTGGAGAGGGAAAGCCAAAGCTAAGGTAGCCAAACGAAGATCTAAATACCTCAACCCTTTACCACAATTCGAGGCTGCTGTAAGCCAAAACCGCCTGAAACAACCAGCTAAAAGAATAATGCTAAATGGCAACAAAATAGTTAGTTTTATTAAAATGGACAAAAAAACCAGAGTTAGGGTGATAAACACGTGTTCTTTTGATTCAGTATGCCAGATCTTGTCCGAAATGTATATAGTAGACAAAAGTTGCAGAGAATTTTTTGAAACATCAACTAGTGGTCTACTAATTACTGCCAGAAGATTAGCAATCGATGGATTCTAGGAACAAACAGAACAGGAGACGTTAGTTCCGGTTTTACAGCCAATGGAACAACGATAGAAAGCAGGAATCAAAAAAGAAGGAAAAAGAAGAGAGAGACCAAAACAAGTATCGGAGGAAATACCAGAAGACCCATTGGGAATCGAGTATAGTTGTTGGGAGAACGTACGAACAATTGTGGAACGTGTAATAGGTGATGCCTTTTCTGTGAAAATTGAATGGCATTGCCAGAACCTAACATGCCACCTTCCAAAACATTGTAATATGGCTACACTCGAACCCAACCCCAACATAATTTTCACTGACGGAATCGACGCTATGAAACGTGGACTACTTAAAACATTGAAGGTAACAGACTACAAGGAAACTCGTCCGAAAGAAAAAGAAAATCAATTTGAAAGTGTCATCATAAATCAGCCATGCAGCAAGCAATGTGGGCATCAGACAACGGTGACTTACAGATTTGGCCCTTTCATTTTAGTAGATGTTGAATTTATTTATACTGAAGGATTTGGGTCAACACTCACTGAGAGCACACGACACAAGAGACCATATGGATTACGGGAGTTGCCGAAACATTTGGAATTGTTAAGTGTGGAGTACGAGCTGATAGGGGTTGCTGCTTATCAGCCTGGCCACTACATCTCCTTCATAAACACGTCTACCAGGTGGGACGTTCTGGACGACATGGTTGAAGGAATAGCAGACTGTCACGATGATGAAGTAGTAACCCCGGCAATTCTTGTTTACTTCCGAATACAATAAAAACATTGATATTAGTAAATTCTATAGCAAAACCTATTTAAATATTGGAATGCAAACTCTTTTTTTTAATACAATGTAATACGCAATGAAATTTTTACCGAAAGCCATTTTGTTTCCACTTTAAGTTTTTAAATTGATAGTAAATTGCCGGGTAATCTTCTATACACGGAACTGATCTATTACCGATTACTTTCTTAATTTATTACTATATCTAATATGTTTTATTGTATGTTAATAGTTTATCCAATCTCTGTGTTTAATGTATCGATGTTTTGTATATTGTAATTTTATTATTAACTAGCGTGTCAAACTAAATAACTGGCGTGTTATATTATTGCGAGAGTTATTTACTCGTACTTATCTGATTAAACAATCCGTACTTTACATATATTGGTGCTACTTTGTAATTAAATAATAATGTATATAAATATTTAACATTCCTTGTTTATATTTTGTTGTTTATAGTGGTATAATTTCTTATAGTGGCAATTTTTTATCTGGAACGGGATCGGTTCCATAGTTTTCTACTTGTTAAATACAGCATTAAGTAATTTCTTCTATAGAGCTAAAATTACGCTATGTCACCATTATTATTATGTAAATATATTCATATGTAATTATGTTAAATATTTTAAGAAGGCTACTTAAATACGCAATGCCACTACTGTATTTCTAATATGTTTAAATATACGTATATCTAGTTATGTTAAATATTATAATAAGGCTACTTAAAAGCGATTTCAATTATGTTGTTTATAGTGGTAAAATTTCTTAGTTTGAAATAAAATTTCTGATGTTGTTTCATCGTCGTTTCAAATGACACCTTTGCTCATTTTTGTAAATACTGTAGTTAGTAGGTAATATTGTTGTACAGTTAATTTGTTAGAATTTTAATTTAGATAGCTCAAGCCTAAAACGAAAAGTCATGTTTTTGGTTGTTTTTTTACTAATTAGCGTACGGAGTCATGTTTTTGGTTGTTTTTTTTACTAATTAGCGTACGGTGTTTTCTTGATCATGTTATGTGTTATGTTTAAGGCATTTATTAATCTAGAACTGGATTGGTTTCATAGTTTTTTACTTGTTGAGTACAGCATTAAGTAATTGTTTCTATAAGGTTAAAGTTTACGCAATGTCACCACAGTATTTATAATATTTTTAAATGTGTGTATATGTAAATATGTAATATATACTAAGGCTACTTAAAACTCTAGCCGCAACCCATTTTTAAACCTGCCAATGGAGGTCCAAAGCCCTCATGAAAAAAGGTGATGGAAAATGGTAAATGAATAAAAATGACGCAAACGGTTGCCTTTTACAAGAAAAGCCAAAAGGCTGTACTAACAACGCAATTAAGCAGAATTCTTCTGTATGATTAAAACAATCGATAAAAACCATAAAAAGTGGACCGGCTTTAGTTGAAAGTATTTTAAAAAATACCTTAGAATAATGTGCGAAAAATGTTAACGGCCGTAATTACCAAAATAAGACGGAACTAACGACGAAACTTTGTAGGACTCTTCTGTATGATAAAATCAGTTAAAATCATCAAAGGTGGGTCGGCTATTCTAAAAGTACTTAAAAAAACCTTAGAATAATGTGCGAAAAATGTTAACGGCCGTAATTACCAAAATAAGACGGAACTAACGACGAAACTTTGTAGGACTCTTCTGTATGATGAGAACAATCAGTTAAAATCATCAAAGGTGGGTCGGCTATTCTAAAAGTACTTTAAAAAATACTTTATAATAATGTGCGAAAAATGTTAACGGCCGTAATTACCAAAATAAGACGGAACTAACGACGAAACTTTGTAGGACTCTTCTGTATGATGAGAACAATCAGTTAAAATCATCAAAGGTGGGTCGGCTATTCTAAAAAGTACTTTAAAAACCTTCGAATAATGTGCGAAAAATGTTAACGGCCGTAATTACCAAAATAAGACGGAACGACGAAACTTTGTAGGACTCTTCTGTATGATGAGAACAATCAGTTAAAATCATCAAAGGTGGGTCGGCTATTCTAAAAGTACTTTAAAAAAATACTTTAGAATAATGTGCAAAAATGTTAACGGCCGTCATTTCCAAAATAAACGGAACTAACGACGAAACTTTGGGACTCTTCTGTATGATGAGAACAATCAGTTAAAATCATCAAAGGTGGGTCGGCTATTCTAAAAAGTACTTTAAAAAATACTTTATAATAATGTGCGAAAAATGTTAACGGCCGTAATTACCAAAATAAGACGGAACTAACGACGAAACTTTGTAGGACTCTTCTGTATGATGAGAACAATCAGTTAAAATCATCAAAGGTGGGTCGGCTATTCTAAAAAGTACTTTAAAAAAATACTTTATAATAATGTGCGAAAAATGTTAACGGCCGTAATTACCAAAATAAGACGGAACTAACGACGAAACTTTGTAGGACTCTTCTGTATGATGAGAACAATCAGTTAAAATCATCAAAGGTGGGTCGGCTATTCTAAAAGTACTTTAAAAAATACTTTATAATAATGTGAAAAAATGTTAACGGCCGTAATTACCAAAATAAGACGGAACGACGAAACTTTGTAGGACTCTTCTGTATGATGAGAACAATCAGTTAAAATCATCAAAGGTGGGTCGGCTATTCTAAAAAGTACTTTAAAAAAATACTTTATAATAATGTGCGAAAAATGTTAACGGCCGTAATTACCAAAATAAGACGGAACTAACGACGAAACTTTGTAGGACTCTTCTGTATGATGAGAACAATCAGTTAAAATCATCAAAGGTGGGTCGGCTATTCTAAAAGTACTAAAAAAATACTTTATAATAATGTGCAAAAATGTTAACGGCCGTAATTTCCAAAAAAGACGGAACTAACGACGAAACTTTGTAGGACTCTTCTGTATGATGAGAACAATCAGTTAAAATCATCAAAGGTGGGTCGGCTATTCTAAAAGTACTTTAAAAAATACTTTATAATAATGTGCGAAAAATGTTAACGGCCGTAATTACCAAAATAAGACGGAACTAACGACGAAACTTTGTAGGACTCTTCTGTATGATGAGAACAATCAGTTAAAATCATCAAAGGTGGGTCGGCTATTCAAAAGTACTTTAAAAAATACTTTATAATAATGTGCGAAAAATGTAACGGCCGTAATTACCAAAATAAGACGGAACTAACGACGAAACTTTGTAGGACTCTTCTGTATGATGAGAACAATCAGTTAAAATCATCAAAGGTGGGTCGGCTATTCTAAAAGTACTTAAAAATACTTTATAATAATGTGAAAAGTTAACGGCCGTAATTACCAAAATAAGACGGAACTAACGACGAAACTTTGTAGGACTCTTCTGTATGATGAGAACAATCAGTTAAAATCATCAA
>CM032058.1:51075547-51104763 GCA_018831715.1 Matsumurasca onukii | reverse complement strand
AAAGCTAGTGCACCGTTAGAAGATTAAGCGACCTAGAGAGACGATCTGTTACTTTAACCTCTTAACTCTAGAGAAAAAGGTAATAATAGTAAAACATTATTTGTTCATGTAATTACACTTTTAGAACCAGAAATAAACTACAGCCAAGTTAAAGATGGATTTCAATATGGAAAAAGTTGATGAAGTTCAACGTAATCACGACGTTGGGTTCTTTTTTTAAAGTTTTCTTGATACCTTGCACTTTAGATTCTTAGACAGCCGACATGTTACTTAATTAGATCTGTCATGAAAGTGATATGAAGGTAATAAGTGTAGAGAATTTGTTGTAGATTTACACCTTTGTATCTTGGACAGCTTCAGACCAATTATACAAGTCATGAAAGTGTTATGAAAGTTATAAGTGCAAGTGCATTCCGCTTATAAGAGTGTTCTGTTGTTTTTAATAAATTTAGAGCTGCGTTTGTCTGGCTTTGGGCCATATATCAGTTGTAAACAACATATAGGAATGAAACTGTGTTACATTGTTTTAACACTCACTTTGTGATTGTGATTTTTAATTCTAAAAGTTACTATTCAGTAATAAACCTTATGTGACAACTAATAGATTGTCAAACTTAATGACATGTCATTCAGATGTACTTGTGTGCAAATACGAATTTAACTTTTCCCATCACCGTACATTGACAGTATGTGTAATGAGTTGCTCGATGTTTTGTTCAAAACTAATATAGTTCTGTTTTGTCTTAGACGAGTCGGGTAGGGAAATTGTATTTCCTATTAACTGAGAAAACTTAGTTTTCGCATTTTAATAAAAACAACAGCGGTTTCTTACACAGTAATGATTTGCTACTTCAGTTGCACTTATTTGCTCTTGGAGAAAAGAGCTTCTTTGAGGAAACTTTGCGTCTTAATCTTGAGAAAAATAAGGAATGATTCCTTCTGAGCTTCGTTGTGCACTTGATTGTATTCTAAGTACTCGTTAAATAATCTGTTCGGTTTGCTGAAAATAAAATTAAACCATAATTCAAGAAACACGGTAACAAACATAGACAAATCAAGAAACTGTTTAGATCCCTAACAGTCATTGACAAATCTAAATGAAGTACTTTATATGTTATAATGTACTTTATAACACACTTTCTTGGTGTCTAAGGTATTTCTTTGTTTCACACAAGGTACGCTAAGCAAATCTACACAGCTGGTGTTGCATTAGAAACTCACCAGAACCACGTTAACAGTTTTAGATACTTTGTTTTAGAGACCAGACCATTGCTTATTATTTCTCAACACAAACATCCTGTTGTAGTTAGTGTAACTAATGTTCTATGATTACAGCGTATTTTATCCTACAACTCCCGTACAAAGTTCAAAGCAGAGACGTTCTAAGATTTTAACTACCAGAAATAAAACAATGAGAATAAATAATATTTTTCGTGTGTCAAGTTTTTAAAGGACAGTAGGCCTATATTATTTGTAATGCCACATTTGATGCCAAAATCACGCTTTCATATAGCACGCAGCTATCTAGTTATTAACAAAAAAGGCCTATGTACTGTGTAAGGAAACATGTTGTAAGGAAACAAACAAACTAATCATAATTTAAATCTTCTCAACAGAAGATGTATACCCTTTCACAAAATACAACAGTCTTATAAACCCAGCAAACACTTAAAATCAACCTAAACGCCCCCAATAAAGCCTTAATAAGCACTGATGGCGAGTTTGGATGGAATTATGTTGTTAGAAACTTTAAACGCCCGCATTGCAACAGTTAAGGCCTACCGTAGCACACAAGGGCTCATCCGACCTCGTTGTACCATTGTGTATCCCTCTCTCACTCTCACCCTCTCTCTCTCTCTCTCTCTGATTGCAGGACTGTGTTGATAGAGTGCGCTCTGGCAAGAGGCATTATTAACAAACTTAAATCCATCAATCTATAATAGTTTTACAAAATCCATGATGGCCAAGATCAATTTAAATCGATAATTTCCCGACTTTGAGCTTTTTCATAAGGCCATCGAAAATTCACCAAGGGCAAGTGCCACCCCTTAGGATAACGTTCCTAAAACGTCACTGATTGAACAAACAACCTAAGTATTAACTAGATAGTTTAACTATTGATACTATTAACTATCGTAGCTTAACTAGATTTCCGTATAAATTGTAGTTTAATAATCATTGTTAAGAGTTTTAAAAGTATCAATACTTTATAGATAAGTTATTGTTATAGCGTTGATAAATGTTCGTTATTTATCTTAATTGTATTCTTGTAAAATTTTAAAAATAATTCAATTTGCTTTCCCCATTTAAAATTTAAAAAATTAATACAAACTTTGGCCAAATAGCTTTGTAATAATAAAATTAGCAAACTGCACGTCACATAACTATATTCAGTACGTAATTAGATACTTCACCTCTAAATATATATTTCCTCAAACTATTGCGCACATATGCACTCAAAGCGTGAATATTTTGCATGATAAATGCTTTTATGTGGCTTGATCATGGCGCTTAAGCCCTGGACAAAGCCCGGTACAGAATTAAGCCCCGGGCTTTAGAGACCTCTGTAACTGTTCAATCTCACTAATAACATGTTTAAGCTATACACAACCAAATGTCATGTTTGTTCCGATTGGATAGATAAGGTGTCCATGTTTTATACACTTTCCTGTAACCTCATTAAAATAATTCAAATCACATAAGAAGGTGTCGGTAAGGAAGCTTGACGAAGTCAACGAGATGTGGTTAATTCTCTTGGGACCTATCCTGGTTTTCATATTATAGTCACTTGCCCTTTTCCTCCCTCTTTTCCTTGCAGGAAATGCTACGTTAATACAAACCATATCACGTTTAAAAATACGTTTTGTGTTTGTTGTCTGTTCTCTTTGTACGTAAGTATTAAACTATATTCGATGTCATCTTTTTCAAAAGGTCGTTAGGTTCAGTCCTAAATCTTTGTCATCAGAAAAACGTAATGGAGACTTGTTGACTTCCATATTAATTTAGTCAAACAACATCAAGTAACTTTCGATTGTAACTTAAATCTGCTGAATATTTTGAGTACTATATCTAAAGTTAGATCTTGTATTTGCTCAACAATAAAGTTACTCATAGAAGATTTTCATACTGGTCATGTTAGCCCGACACCCTCTTCACATTCAACAGCCTATCATCTGCGTAAGACAAATGCACCTATGTCAATCAAGAACTTGGTCAGCCTATCATCTGCGTAAGACAAATGCACCTATGTCAATCAAGAACTTGGTCAGCCTATCATCTGCGTTAGACAAATGTACCTCTGTCAATCAAGAACTTGGTCAGCCTATCATCTGCGTAAGACAAATGCACCTCTGTCAATCAAGAACTTGGTCAGCCCATATCATCTGCATCGCAAGACAAATGCACCTCTGTCAATCAAGAACTTGGTCAGCTGTTTTCATCTACAAGTGTCTGAATGAAAGAATGTGTTCACCTCGTGTAAAGTATGAGACAACCGAGTCGACGTGCCGCAATGCAAAGCGTTATTGTTCTGTTGTAGAACACTCAACAGCTGTTGGTCGCTTTGGTAATCAGCTGTTTGCTGCGTCAAACATTACTCTTGACTTTTGTTTACAACTGGTTTTGTTGTGTGAACATACACAGTGTATTGTGTGTGGCTGTTGCAGTACATAACGTTACTGAAATCAGTTCAGTTCCCGATTGTAAACTAGTTACCACCAGCATGTAGTGTTTCACTTATCTCTGATAGAAATGAATAGTTTTGATAGTTTTCCTCTGTTCATACAAAAATTAGTAATTTAAATAGAAAAGATTTTAAAATACAGGGTTATTACAAATGATGTTCTCAATTTCAAGTTTATATAAAGTTTAGTTTTATATGTTATACAAAGAAACAAAATGGTTAAATTTTAAGAAAATTCAAAAGGTTTCGTCACAAGTATTTATAACTATACGTTTTCAAATGGGTACCCTTGTGCTACAAAATATTTCAATCCTATAGACAAGTCCTTGCCATACGTTGATAAGATAGAGTGTTTCTTGATCCTTTTTTCGACGGAATTGGTTATCTGTTGCTGGATCTCAGTTTTACTAATGGTAATGGTGGTGTGTACACCTTATATCTGATGTATCCCCACAAGAAAAAAAATTACAGGAAGGGTTATCCGAAGATATTGGAGGCTAGGTCAGGAGCTTGTCATCATTGGAACTTTCGCGCCCGATCCTTGTCCCAAGCACAAATAGTGAGCATTAATAACATTATTGTACAAATGCGGTCATATGTTTTTAAATTCAATTACTACTTGTCATTAGATTGGTTACTAGGAGGATCTTCATTAAACATGGTTTTAAAAATTGGTTGCTCTCTAATAAAAATTGGTTAAGTTAAGTTAAACCCAACCATTACACAACACGTACAACAATAATTGACTTAAAACAGCAGATACATACCCAAACCAGTATAAATAAAATTTGATGAGTTTTCTTTCCAATGGTACCAATTAAAATGATCTATAAGCAAATTCACCAAGTAATATTTATAATCGAAATCAGGAACATCATTTGTAATAACCCTGTATAGTGTAAACACTAGAAAATGTTCAATAACCTATGTCTGCTTTTGATTAGGGCGAAGTCTTGGGTTGTGAAACAGTATAAATGTGAAATGTTGTAAGGTAGAACCACTATAGATGAAAACAATTTTTGAAAATGTTGCGTCTGCACTTTAGAGCATACCTCGTTTTAAAGTTGAAGAATTAAAAATGATAATTTTATTAAGAGGCTAAAACGTTTACAGATAAATATGAACAAACTATTTTGCCTCCTCCCTCTAGCCTTGAAGAGATGGATCAGATGTGAAGATGTCAGCACGTGAGAGTTCCGGGTTCAAGCCTTGGTTCGGTGTTCACATTGTGTCTTAGTAAGTCACCGGCAACCGTCACAGACTACATTTTAATTGCAAAATGCACAGAAAAAAAACGTAAAGACAAAAAGTCAAAATATACAACAAGTAAAGTCTCGTGTGGGTTCGTTGGAGAAGACACGTTAAACAAAAGATTGTCTTAAGCCACTGAGAAGTGTTTTAACTCCAAACCAAACAAAGAACTCAAATATCATGTTGCTTGGTTTAGAAAGACACATTCAAACAAGAGAAAATCTACAACCACTGAGAATTGTTTGTTTAAGATTCTTAAACATCTCCAACTTTCCACTCTTAACTTTGTTCAAAAGATATAAAGAAAACAAAACATTTCCTTTTTATGTACTTTCGTCTTTGAGAACACGTTCTTTCTTTATAAAAATGTTTTCTTAAAGTAATATTTTCTACGCATTTGGTAAAGGTTTAAAAATTGTAATACGTATTTCATTTACTAAGACCGTAGTTAGCAACTACGTGCTATAGATTCTTTAAACAGTTGGTTCAATGGAAATATACGACGGATTGGTTTTGTTCACTGGTACATTGCGTATCTCACCGAACCACTAAAACACTATTTGAGATGCCGACCACTCTCATGAGGGTATTTTATGGCGAATATTTAGTGAAGGATGAGTGGTAGTTATGAGTTTTGAGGTGAAGTTTTGTTACAAACTAAGGCCGACTCTTGAATAGATCATCAATCCTCAAAACCTCCATGATGCTAGATTACAGGACCGCGCCACAGTCAACCGGCCCGGTTCGATCCTGCAGTCTTCACATTACCAATCCCCGTGATTCGGAAATCACGCTAAGCACTGATACATTTAAGTTTTCGTGGGGTCAATCGTTAATATCCCAATCTGAGGAAAACTTGACCTTAGTTTTACAAAACTACACTCAATAGAATGGGTCAATAATTAATGGCCCAATGACCAATGGAAATACAAGGACCAACGGCTTAACGTGACTTCACCACGCAGGTAATGGTCTGATATGTCTAAACAATGGTGGGAGTTGATGCGGTTATCATCAGATGATCACTGAGACTATCTGAGCCGCTTTAGACCTATATCATCCTCAAAACCTCGACTCCATTAAGCTGGATTACAGGACCACGCCACGAGTCCCATTCAACCGACCCGGGTTCCATGCGCCGTAGTAACAACCTTCACATTAACAATCCCCGTGGTTCGGAAGTCACGATAAGCAGTTGATACATTTAAGCTTTTCGTGGGGTCATTCGTTAATATCCCAATCTGAGGAAAGTTTGGCCTTAGTTTTAACAAGGCTACACTTAGTCATCCATAAAACCACGCACCAAACTCACCAATCACATCAAAATATCCTCCGAGAGTGGTTAGTTCCGTAAAAGTACCAAATATTTAATGAAATCATTCCCAACATTATTTAAAAATACAATAAAATTATATTGAATATATTTGGAAATGGCTGTTGATCAAAATCCAGTAATAGGTCAACCGGAAAATCAGGTATAGTACAAAATAAAAGTCAATTTATCAGTCGATCATTTGTAAGCCTCTGATAAGCAGCAGCTCTCCACAACTGCATACATCACTGTAACTAAAAATAACTGAATGACCTATCCTTCATGTTCGCTAACAATATCAACATATCTTGCCTGGGAATATTCTTAGAGCCTTTTTCAATTACCCAATTAGCAGCTGGTTAACTAACCGCCAATTAATTGTTTACATCTGCAATGTTTACATTTTCACGCAACGTTCAAAGTACTTAAATGAATTGTTGAAGATCATTCATGCAATAATGGTATAGTTTAACCATTTTATTGAATTTAACATGTACACACTATGCTAATATCGAGTAAATACAAGCTCTAACACCGGAAATGCAAAATCAAAACAAATAAAATAAATTGCCTAAAAATATCCAACTGTATTGGTTGGCTCCCTGTCTAATTTTAACCGCCGGTTAAGGCTAAATTGAAAAAACGGCCTTAAACTGGTACAAAAGGTAAAGGTAAAATTTGCCTTGTTTAACGAGGTGAAGTTAGGACTACAAAGTCCTCTACCCTCGACCTCGACCTTTACCTGCGTTACCGTATAGTCACATTACAAATTGTAAGTGGTGACTGCGGGGATCGAACCCGCGCACCGAATTGATGAGCTCCGGGTCGCGCGATACCAATCCGCCACGGATGCGCTGAATATGAAACTAGTACATTATTTACGTAACAAATATCTTTAATAATTAATAACCAATAACCAATAGTACAATTCTTTACTAAAAGCTTTAATAGCACAATTCTTTAAAATGATTAAGTAATTAGTGTTAAATATTTTGGACTAATGTAAGAAAAGGACTACCTGAAGATAGACTTATTCACTTTAGGAGTGTTAAAACTGTTTGTTTTTTCATGTGGTATAACAGTTGCTTGTACCTTGGTTACCACTTCAACATAAATAATCTTTAAACTTTATAAAAAACAGATGTTGAATCGGCACTATTTTAAGTTAAACAAAAGAAAGGGACTTTTTGAAATTCTGTTACTCAAAATTATTCGAACTAAATGATGTTGTGTTTTCTCAATTTATCAATTAAATATTTATACAAATTTCCCAAGAACTTAAATTGTACCAAAGAAAAAATACGGGCTACATTAAGCTTCATCTCCCAGTAAAGGGGCGTTTCTTTATTTGGCAACAGTAATACCAAATATATGGTTCTTCTCACGCTAAAATAAGATATATATAAGCAAATTAACATAAAACACAATAACGCATAAAACAAAGAAACTAAATTAGTTTTGACATTTCAAAATTGTTTGCTTTTAAGTTTATTTAATATGACGATGAATATAAAACAAAGTAGGTTGAGTTTGGGGCCAGGTAGGACGAGGTATTAGAACCAATTAAGCAATTTCTTGAATATTTTAACTTTGGACAAAACATATTTCCAAATTATTTCATGTTAACTTCTAGGTATTGTTATGGTAAGTTATGAAAAATATATTAATTTATACAAGGACCTGTTGCTTTTAGTAAAATATAAACTCTACGTAGGGCCGTTTTCAAATGCCTGCTTACCAGCTGGTTAAATAACCGCCGGTTGGTTACAGTCTGCAATGTTTACATTTTCACGCAAAGTTCAAAACACTCAAATAAATTATTGAAGATCATTCATGCAATAAAGGTATTGTTTTACCATTTTTATTGAAATTTAACATGCACACATTATGTCAACATAGTTAAAAGAAACCATAACATCAAAATGCAAAATCAAAACAGACAATGTAAAACTCCTCCTCCAGCGTTCCCTATTAGTTTGGCTGCCAGGCCTAATTTTAACCGCCGGTTAAGGCTGACGTGAAAAACGGCCTTCTACATCTTAAGACTGCTCACAACATAAGCACACTTCAATATTTACAGTTCATTGTAGATCAGCTGTTGGACTTCTCTATTTTAAAAAGTGAACAGAGTAATCCAATTATACTCTAGTTTAAAATAGGCCTTATAATTGTTTAATGTACCGTAACAATTATGTTAGACTACTATATATTTATATTGTTATTTTGTTGTACTTGACTGGAGTTGTTTTGTAAATGTAAACTTAAAATGCTCGACATAAAGGCATTTTTAATTATTTATGTATTTAAAATTGTTGCTACGAGTATATTACATGACAGGTATGCTTTTGGATTATTTCAGACGATTGTAAATTCACCTTTATCAGTTGTAGACAACTCGTAACTCGATTACGAGTTATTTATATTTTCTTGCAAGGAAAATAGGGAGTAAAAAGGGCAAGCGACTATAATATGAAAACCTGGATAGGTCCCAAAAGAATTAACCACATCCCGCTGCCTGATCGAACTTCCTTACCGACCCCTTCAACATGTGATTTGACTTATTTTAGTTAATAAACTCGTGATTCGTTGAGTTTGTAGACAGGACTGAAACCCTTATTAAGGTATTATTACATTAGTATTTAGTACTTCCTGTAGGTTTGAAAACAAATTTTTGTTTGGCAGGACCGGTTTCAGGTTAACTACAACCCATCTTTTGTAGTTAAACCAAGCGGACCTGTCTTTACTAAATCTATTTTGACATACAGGCAAGTACAAAATACTAATTTAAAACTGATGTCAGCTACTCATTTATTTAATAAAGGTCAATGAGATATAATATGCTCACTACTTAATAATGCTTCCATGTGTTGATCATGCTTTGCTATTTTCAAACTAAATAATACGAACAATGAGTTTATTGTGAGTGTTGATCTTCAATATGGACAATTTAATCATATATATAATATTGCTTTGCAATTAAATACTAGAGTTAATTAAAATTTCAACCACACAAATCAAAGCAATTTGGTTAGTGATAAAGCAATCTAATCAGTCTATCGATCGTTCGTTGGTTCAGCTGTTTCTACAGTAATTTTAATTACTACTGCTGGTTGACCTTATATGATCGTTAGTGGGTTGAACTGCTTATTCTTCTACCTACAACCGAAGCGAGAGTTACGTGAACTTAAACCAAATATTCTTCTGAATTATATTGAGCTTATATTTCTGGATAATTTCTAATTTGTAGCACTCAATTTTTTGTCATGAGATTACCTGCACCCAAAGTATACATTTTCTTTAAACTAAAACTAAATAACTAATTTAGTTGAACAAATATATCTGTTTAGTGTTTCATTTAGTAGTGAAACAACAAACTTTATTTAACTGTAAACTTTTATACGAGCAACATGTTTAAATAAACCGTAGTTAAATAGGAAACTTCAGAGGTATTTAATTTACCTATACCAATATATATAACAATATATATTTAGTACAATACAAATATTTGAAAACAAATTTGCAATAAAATGAAATTAAACATTCACACTTTCCATCACATAGTTAACCTCATTCATTCCCACATAACATCAGACTTGGCACGGGAGGAGGCAGGGCAAAATAAAAAGAAATGAGTGTGGTTCATCATCATGAACTATCCAGGTCAATGGCTTTGCTTGAACATTCAAAATATGCTTCCATTGTTCTTTGCTGCAGATGGTGAAGACTACATGGGTGATTTGTTTGTTGAATCTTTCATATGGACAATTAATCATTTATATCATGAGTGATTTTGAATTGAACCAACCTTTCTTAGTTTGACAATATAAAATCACTTCAAGATATAGAAACAGGAAAGTGTCAACAAACCAATAAATATGTCTCGAAATATAAACTGATTTGACTAGTTAATTCTTTAACAAGTAATGTACACGTCCTTTCTGTGGTTTGCACAGAAAATCTTCAACTGAAACTTGACCTCATAACATGATTTCTGAGCATTGCTGGAGTTATATTTCCAAAAGCTTTTCAAAGTCTTTTCTTTAGTTCCTCAATGTCTTGAATTTTATTTTTGAAAACTCTGTCCATGACGTAATCCTAAAAGATCCTAACCCCTTGTCCTCCACGTTCCTCAGACTTTACACCCTTGGGGACTTTGTGGGGGAGGTTTTGTCAAGGACAGAGTGTTCACAAAGAAAGTCCAAGACATTGAGACATTTAAGAGAAGAATTCTAAAGACTAATATTGGAAGCATGACTCTAGCAATGCTTAGCAAACCATGATGTAAGGTTGAATTTAGAGTACAAACTTTGCGTGTAGGCTACACCACGGAAAGCGCATGGAAATCATTTAGTTCCCTTCTAATATTACTTGTAAAAGAATGAGTACCAGAAATTTGTGTCCTTTGTTTATAATACAACTGTTCTAAATTTTCAAACCGATAAAACAACTCCCGTGTTTGGTTCAATTGGTCATTCACTCGTTCAATCCCAAAATGTGTTCGACAATTTATAACCACCCGGTATTACTCACAGATAGCTCACCTAACATACACTTCCCAGTGAAACCTCTCTGAAGAGACAGTCTCCCTATAGCAGTCTCTTTGGCTGTATCAAACTGCTCGGGGTTTAGAATCAAAGCTGGAATACCTAGCGTAGCGGACTAGAAAACGGTTTTATGTGGCTTGATCACAGCACTTAAGCCCTGGACAAAGCCCGATACAGAATGAAGCCCTGGGCTTTAGAGACCTCTCTCACTAATAATGCATTCAAGCTACACAACCTGATGTAATGTTTGAAGTTAGAAACAAGGAAAGTGGTTGTATTTAATCTGAAGTTGTGGTTTAAGTGTCATCATTGTCAGTAGGTATGCCTGTTTTAAATGCATAGAAGTTGCCCCAAAAGTGCATTGAAGTTTAGTCTATGTCCCCAAAGTGGTGACGAAAACGTGCATACACATATTATGAATAGAAAATGGTTAAACAGGTTTTCGTTTCTTGGATATAAAAACAAACAAACGAAGGGTAATATAATTTAAAAATACTTCTAAGCCAATATTCAATTTTATTTTGGTTGACTAGATCTTTCGGAACCTAGGCTTCCTTCATCAGGTCTATTTAACCAAAATAAAATTGAATAATAGTGTTTTAAATTGTATTACTCTTTCAAAATGAGCTCAATCCCCTCGTTAAACGAATGGTTATTTGAACTGTACAGTAGGTTTTGAGATAACAGTCGAAAAGTAACTGTTTTGGATTTTAGACAACTGAAAGGTTTTTAATAGTTAACCAATTTTATTGCTAATTCCACCCATATAAAACTCTGAACAACTTAATACAGTATAATTATTAAATATTTGTAAAGATTTCAAATTATTAGCATTAGCGGCCATTTGTTGTGTTTTTTTCATACCACTTTGGGCCACTATTTTGCAATCAATGTTTAGAGCGTTGAAAACATATTTGAAGCCTTTATTTATGTATTTAATAGTTTCAACTAGTACATTGTTTTATTTAAAATTTTCAGTTTCTCTTAAAAACGCCTATTTGGGCTCGGTATGTGAACTCCGAGACATGTAAAAGTGGCTATAGCTTTCCGCGTACACCAAAGTTGGCTTGAAAACTGCCAGCTGTTTACAAATAATAGGGGAAGGGGAAAATTAGTATTCTGGATACAAACTAATTGTTATCTTAAACGACTACCATTCCTGCCAGTGTTACGAGTAACCTGGCTGCACATAAATAATAACTCTTATCATTCTACTACAAAGTTAGGTCAATCTATGTACATAACAGTCTTTGAACAGGTTTAAGTTTGCCAGACGTTTTCATATTTGCTGAGATATATTTCCAACCACTTGAGAAGTGTTTGCTGAAGATTCAAGAACATTTCCAACTTTCCAGTCTCTTGACTTTATTCAAAGTGATACAAAGAGAGTCGGAAACATTTCTCTTTTCACCCTTGAAGAATATAATTATCTTATATTTACGTTACACATTTACAACTCAAGATGCAAGTTACTTAAGAGGGTGGGGTAATTAAATCAGTTCTTGTATATTGTAAGATGTGGGTTCATAACCATTGTACAAATGTACAAAATGTACGTTCACAAAATATGGATTTGCTATCTTTCCCAAGACTCAACGACGACGAACTGAACTATTCTGACCCCTTTCAACACCCTTGGTCTGATAATTGACAAATCATTGACTTGGAACTAGCTGTTGAGTTGTATACAAGTCTGAGTGTGTTTAAAATAACTGCCTCAGTTTTATTTCAATTTACGACGTGACGACCCCATAACCCCTTACTTTGAGCATAATTATCTCCTTATTCAGAATGAAATCTCTAAGAGATTATTACATCCCATCTCTACTATTAAATCTATTACATTCATTCCATATTGTTATTTATTTATCTTCATCCTTATTTACTTCATATTTTACATTTATTACATCTATATGTCTCAACTCTGATGTACACAATCTTCGGAATTAAATATCCTTCTTAACCTTCTGATAGGTTATTTCTCAAATACGTTCTGGTAAAGGTCGAAAATGAGCTCTTCTTTTGTCGTTTCTTCAGCGTAGATTAACAGACAGCGCTGTTGTTGGTAGACAGTTTATTGTTAAATCATACCACCTATGGAATGTCCTTCCTGATAATGTTACATCGATCGAATCTCGGGCTCGCTTTGGGTCAGTGGTCAGAAAAGGAATGTTGCGGGGTTAAAGGTGGTCGGGGTCGCTCGTTTTCTGTTAAGGAGTGGAATGTACTCGTATGAAAAGTGAACGTGATTGGTTTTAGTTTAGTGCTATACTAAATCAATTTCATTTTAGTCTTTAGACAGTTTAGTTTTGTTTATCTGATATAGGATTTAAATAATTATCATATATCACAATAATGAAATATACCTACAACTCGTTTTATTTTTTTGTGTATATTAATTAAGATTAGTAAATCAGCTTACCAACTAAACAAATACTTTTTTATGTCATTCCATTCCAAGCAGTGGTGGAAAAGAAAAACACTTTGTAAATGATTTGTTATATATGTAAAACTAAACAGATTAATAAATATGGTTTATTCATCTCTTATAATTGTTATCTAACCTTGAAACATCAGAATTAGACAACTTTTATTACATAGATGTATTATCCATCTAATCGATATTTCAAAAGTTCTCTTAATGTTTATTTATTTGTTTACGCCACTTCTCCTGTTTTCCAGATTAAACTAAAACCCTTTAAGTAACTTTATTCTCCAACCACGTTTGCATAAATCGTTGGCTAATCAACAACAATGGGTTATTATAAATATTTCAAAATCAAGATGTCTGCACAAGATTTCTCCGCGAAGAACAGAGCTAATTAACCGAAATCGTAAGTGATAGAGGCTAAATGCATGCCCTCATGAGATAATTTGTTTTAGCACTTACTGATTTATGGAAATGCGGCTAATTTGCTCTCGCAGTAAAACAATAGTTGATGTATAAATTTAATGAGGAGAAATAATCTTGATTGGCTCCGGAATCTGTTCCCATAGTTAGTTTAATCTATTTATACAGTTTCGCGTATAATCAAGCCAGCCATGTTTGGTTAAATAGATTCGGTTACCAGTATAATTTAATTAAGCTTGCTTGTTATTTACAACATTTACTAATGACTTCTTTCAAACTTAATATGCTACCTAAATAACCTTCGTTATTCGTTTTGTTTAATATATTATCCGTTAAAGCCTTTAAGAACCTTTTAATAATAATCCTAAAGTTGTTAAAATGAAACCCAACAGGACGAACTAAATTAAGTAATAACATTTAACATATTAAATATTTATTTTGTTCTAAAATTTACATTTCAAATTTTTTAAATTTTAAATGTCATTTGATTTTAAATGTCTTTTTAATGATATTATAAATAAGTGCGTGACCACTCTAGGTAGCGGTTTTGACAGATTTTACGAAACTCAGTATAAATGTTCATCTGGTACGGATCTATGTATAGTTCGTTAACCATCAAAATTAGTTTGTTGACATTTCCCAAGCCCAAAAATAGGGTATACGAGGGGTACCCAAAAGTATCGGGAATCGGTCGATGGCGAGCTGGGAAGCGTATAATTCAGATTTTGGCCGATAGGGGCTGAAAGCCCAACTCTTCTTGAGTTCAGTGCGCTCGGTGTGGCTAGTCTGAGAGGCTGTGAAGAGGAGCTGTGTGCGTTTTTCTAGAAGGTTTTGTTCTGCCTCGTTTTGTTTTGATGGTTTAATTAAATGGATAAAGCTCAGCTGTGAGGTTTTTTATTTCTTGGTAAGAACGCGTCAGAAACGGTTGCAATTATCAAGAAAGCTTACAAAGACGATGTTTTGAGCAAAACCAGAATAAAACTATTATTTTTCCCGAATCCAAGATGGTGTCATGTCGATTGAAGACAAGCCTCGTCCTGGACAACCTTCAAATTCTCGGACTGGTGAAATTGTTCAGAAAAAACTTCAATAATACAAGAAGACCGTCGGAGGACCATTGGGAATGCTTCTTTACTGTATGGAGTGTTAAAATTCAATTTAGTGAATTTCAACACACTCAGACCCAATTTGGCGATATGAAGACTGGTTATTTCATCGTGCCTGCCCACGTAGCCATCTCAGTGCGCTTGCTGTTGGCCAATACCAGCATGGCCACCTTCCCCACGACCCATACTCGCCAAATCTTGTCCCACGTGACTTTTGTATGTTCCCCATAGTGAAAAATTACAAAAAGATCATCGTTATGACGAAAATGAAGGAGTGAAAAGGCAAACGAGGATGGAGCGTGCAGGCATTCAGACTAAGGGGTATGAGGGGTGCTTAAAACCATGGGAGCATCGAATGAACAAATGCATTACAAAATTAATGGGAGTATACTGAAGGTATACATGTAAATTAGTAAAAAAATAATAAAATATGGTTTTATAATGAAATTCCCGTTATTGGGTACCCCTCGTATACTACAAATACTGAATGTATGGTTTGATTTGAGGATATATTTACTGAACATTGATTTTTCAAAATCCGAACAGTCAGGCTAAGATTATGGGTTTCTGCCATCTTAGTCTGACAGGTAGGATTTTTCTGATTTTGTAAACTCGTTGAGTTTGGTAAAAAATGTTTATACCAACTTTCCCAGAAGTCTGATCATAAATGTAGTTTTAATAACATAAAACCTATTTTAAGGGAAACGACCAATTACAAAGGTGGTTTCTGTGTAACTGATCCCCTATAAATGAAATTTGCTAGGATTCACAGAAGCTATGTCGGCTATGTTTTACAATTTGTCAGTTGGTAGCCATGTCAACATTTGTCAGTGTCAGGGCAAGACATTTTGAGACAGCAGCAATTTGTCAAGTGTCGCTCGGCGTTGAATTGCCTAGATACAATCATGCCTAAGGGTGGAAATGTGTAGAAGTTGGTGGAGAGGGTAATTTCTTAACTGATAACAAAGTCCTGGTTGGGAAACTAATCGATAAATTTATTTAATTACGATGAAATGTAGGAGAATGAATTAGAGGGACATCATTGCAAGGTGGTCGACAAAAAGAGGGCCGTTAAGGACGATAATAGAGTCACTAGACACTTCAAAACATATATTATAACGTATAATGTACTTTTTGTCATTTTGCTCTAAAAACAGCTGCTTTAGACACATGTATAGACAATGCTAAAGTGTCACTACATATCCCAGGTAAGTAAAGTATTGTTTTCATGATGTTATTCTCCCTCGGGAATCATTTTAATGATCTTTTGGTGGCATACACATCAGCTGGTTCAACGAGTTTGTTGATTTGAATTTTAAAACTGACTTTTTAAATCAATGTAACAGCTGTTTCTTCAAAACAATATAATTCAGACTCTTGAGTTCAAAACAATGTTTACTTAAGTTTCTTTATAATACTAAACCAATTATTGGCATTTATTTCTTATTATTACTTGCATCATGACAAAATTATTGTTCATTCTTCTTTTCTTGCGCTTCAGACGTTAATTTGACCTCATGTAACTTTAGGACATAATGGTGAAGTCTACTATTACCACTTTGTCAAAGCTGTCCACAGGGCTAGAAGAATCTATCTTGATGCAAAAAAGGGTTTGAGCTTAAACAACTATTAGCATCGCCGAAACAGAACAAAAGCTACTATATACGAATATAATCTAGTTCTTCCAGTTCACACCATATCAAACTTCATAATTAGGTTGAAATATTTCGGCCTCACTGTTGAGTGACACCGACCGTGAAAGCCAAGAGTTAAGTTTTTACGAATATGCTTAAGTTTTAGGTTAAAAAGGCTGTGTTAGTTACATTGAATGACTTTCAATACGTTGGTCTTGTAAAGTATAGTAACGACAGGTTAGTTTAGGGTTATTACAAATTCTTCCACTTTAAAATATTACAACCTTGAATAACCTTTTTATATTGTCCACAGTAAAACAATACAACAATTCGACCGAATACTCAAAGCTAAACCAGGATATTTTGTTTAATTCTAAGATCCTTCCGGAAATAAGTCAATGAAGACTGGAGAGGTTTTCTACCAACATTCCAGGCGGTTAGTCCATGACAAATGCTCAGCCTAAACTTGTAAATCCTTGCTAATGGCGGAGGCGTGTTCTTGGTAATCAAATTTGTTAATTTCGTTTGTTATTCCAGTCCTCTGTCAGTGTGAGCTCTCACTCAGCTATATTCTCTGACAGTGTTAAGTGTGTGAATATATAGCTAAGTGTGTGAATGTAGCACTGTTAAATAGCACTTCGTTAAAATATGAGCACTATGGATAATCAACCAAAGTTAGCCTCAGATTGCTTGTATACGATATACATTATTATATTAACTCACCTTTGCAAACAAATAATTCTTGTTTATAGAATATCTAGATTTCGGGTTTGTAAATCCTTCCTCAGTTCTGTGTTAGGAAGCTAAGTTTAGTTAGCCTATCTTGTAAAAGTTATTCATCCAGTTGATTTAGTTATTTTCTTTATTATTCTCTGTTAAACTTGCAGATTCCTCTTGTTGAAACATCACACAAACAATCATTACTATTAATAAAATGTTTTAAAATCACTATAAATTAATTCCAGTTTAACAGAGAATAACGAATCCGGAACAGAATTCCTGACACAGAATGAGGATGATTTATAATTTGAAATCTGATTTCTATAAACAAGAATAATATTTCATACTGGGTGATATAATATTGCAATTATACCAATGGATAACTTGGGTCTAAAATTGAAAAGATTATTCTAAAGTACATATTTATATTTCCTCCACAGTGGTTTTAATACATTGCTATAGTAGATGTTTAAATATGGTTTGTATGATATGAATTCGTTCTATAGCAACACCAAAATGGTAAGAATAGTTTCGCTGAAATTTAGTTTGCAAACCACGCATTTGAATCAGTCAGTTAACCTTTAAAGTGAACTTTTATTGAAGTAATGAGAGCTACGCATATCGAAAATTAAAGAAATGTGATGATCCTAATTTATGTATTGACAAATATGCTTTCAAAATTAATCAAATTTAATATGAATTGTTTAAGCAATAGTTAAAACGTCTATTTTTCTTTAAAACTAAATGTTTATTGCTTTAATTTTAAATATAAACAAATATTTTAAATAATACAATATTGTAGCAAATTAAAAGACGTGATATCATTATATCAATAATTATGCATTAGTTTAAAAGCATTTATTATATTTATGAAATAAAACATTTTAATGGCAAAAACTGTTTTCTTGAAACAATTTATTTCTTTCTAGCCTTACAAATAACCTAATAAAAGGTTTTGTTTAATAATTTTAATGTATGGTTAGCATTTATTATACAGTACATAATTGCTCTTAAAACATTGCTTTTCATGTAATAAAGATCACTGTGTTCGAAAAATTATAGCTACTTGTAATTTATTGATGTATGTAATTTAATATATGTCATTGTTTACTCACTCAGCCGCGCTCATAACCATGATACTTTGATAATTTGATTTGAGACACCGATTACAGTTTTAATATGTGTGTGAGTGTGATGAGTGTTTTAATTTTGATAATGGTGTAGTCTTGTTACAAATAGGGCCGACTGTTTAAGATTGAGTTATTAATTAATAGAATAATGTTTAACTGACTTGAACCAAATCCATCGTTTATCCCTGCACAATAGAAGGGCTGATTTAAGAAGCACTGTTTGATATGACCACTCTGGACTGCATAGGCGCAACGTTCTAACCAACTGCACTTATAATATAAACTTTATACTTACTTGTGTTGTCTACTAGTTTATCATTACTTCATCCATGACAATGTCTTTCTTAAACACTAAAATGCAATTTTGAGACAATTCTTTAACAAAATTTGGAAGTTTAGCATACATTTGGTTGTGTTTTAAAATGTAAAGTAAATGTCAAAAGAAATTTGAAGTCGTCTTTGATCCAAGTTGGTAACAAAACAAACCAAAAACGTCGATAAAATTATTTATTTGATTAATTCGTCTGAAATTTTGGAACTTGAACAAGTTTTTTAAGTAAGACTCAAGATATACTGGTGAAGAGACCGCTTTATCCCTCATGAGCTGAATAAATCTAAGTGTTTTAAGGATATGTAAATAATGTATGATTATTAACTATACGTGTTTTATAAGAAAAGTGCAAACTAATGTTTATGGGTCTAAATTGAATAACTTGTTTAATTCAAAACGTTGTTTACCAGACCCATGGACGTTCCTGGAGTTTGACTTTACTTATGAACACTATATATAATTAAAATTATGTCTGCAGTCAGTTAGACGCAGAGTTGAAAACCACATGTCAATCCACATGTATTCAATTAAGGAAAAATGAGTTTCTTATGCCATCTCACGTTCGTAAAATCATACAAATTATCTAAGATTTTTCAAATGTTCAACCTTAATCTGTGTCACCTTGAACAAGTTGTATCGACCTCGTTACCTGTACAATAAATGTAACATTACCAGTTAAATGTTACTAGAGAGCTGCAAAAGCGTGTATAGAACTGGAGCAAAGTGATTCTAAATGTAAGCATTACGTGTTTTGCAGCTTACAATGTTGTCCTGCTCCCACGGTTGATGTAACTGCTTTCTTACATGGAAACTGGTATTAGATGAGTGTCCAGCTGGATAATTACCGTCCAAAACTATTTTAGTTGACTAAAACTGGAACTCAGGTCAAAATCCTGTGTCTTTTCCGACAAAACTGGGTCTGTGATTATTTGTGTTTATAAAATAAGTGTTATCTTGCTGATTAACTTATATATAATTATAAAGTCACTTGTTGTAACAATGGGGATTGTAATTTTATTGATAGTTTCAACGGATGTGTTTCAAAATTATGTATTTAATACATTAGACTACTTTTATGACACCACACAATTAAAGACAACATTCAAAACTGAATCATTTAACATATTTGCATATACTCATATTTCATTTGTTTATAATCATTATTTTGTTCTACTTTTTTAGAAACTTTTAAATGTATTTATAATGTTTTTTACATATTACCTTTGTACATAAAAAATTATTTATTTATCAAATTTAACAAATTAAACTTTGCATACGAATTATCATTGCATGTATAAACTGCACCACCTGCTGTAGTAACCAGTTTGAAAATCTTTAAGGAACTAAGCCAAACCAGATATGAGAAGACATTAAACATAGGTTCCAAGGGGTTTACTTTTATCCGTAGCTTGCTTCTCTATATTTTCCTCTGATACTGTTCAGGTTGGTACAACTGTCTGGCAGAGGCTGTAGAGGATTGTGACGTCACCGGATGCTTACTTCCGTCACTGTTTCCTTCATATTGATCCCTTCTTGTCCTTGTTATCCGCCACACAAGATACTAGAGACCTACAAGTACGACAAAGTCAGCAATTTGGACAAATCTTTGTTGTGCATTCAAAAAAACATTTAGTGATTATAATGTTTATTAACGTAGGATGGTATAGAATTTAAATCACTAAATCACTATTTGAGATGCCGACCACTCTCATGAGGGTATTTTAAGGCAAATGTGTGGTGAAGGATGAGTGTGATGAGTGGTAGTAATGAGTTATGAGGTGTAGTCTTGTTACAAACTAAGGCCGACTCTTCCTTAGAATGGGTCATTAATTAATAGCCCAATGACCAATGGAAATACAAGGACCAACGTGACTTCGAACCACGCAGGTGATGGTCTGATACGTCTAAACTATGGTGAGAGTTGATGAAGGTATTATCAGATGATCACTGAGACTATATGAACCGCTTTAGACCTTTAAAATCCTCAAAACTAGACCTCCATGAAGCTGGATTACAGGACCACTACGAGTCCCAGTCTAATTTATTTATAATAAAAACTCTGGTCAAAGACGATTTAAACCCCTTTTCAGATTTTTACTGTACAAACCTAAGACATTCCCAAATGTCATAGTGTACTAGATTTCAACTTTAATGGGAATTTTGGAATTTAAAGAAAAATGACATCTGATGCGTTAACAATAACGTTAAAACAATAGTTACGAGATCAACTAAAATACATAATATGTGCCAATTAGAGTAAGTGCCGTTACAATTGGTTAGGCCGTTGCGCTCTATACAGTACAGTTGTGGTTATAGAGCGCGGCAGTTGAGTTCACACACAGAGGGGAGCACTCAAGCGCACGACACTGTAGAGTCAGAGTACAGGTGGCACAGCTCTGGCGGAATATTTTGGCGCGACTGGTGATCGCACCACGTGATTGCCTTCCAACTGGTGTCAAGTATACGTGAACGTAGCCAGTGAAAGAAAATCTTCTAACGATGAATTAGAGTAGAATCTAGTGCTTTTGAAAAATAACCATTTATTGTGAAACGTTTCTCGCCATTTCACACGATTATAACATTATTTTCCTTATCGGAAATTCGCAGATGAATAAAATCAAACATGCAAATGCCTACGATAAATAATTCAAGTAAACTGCTGGTAGAGGCTTATTTTAAGCTAAACCCAAGAAATTGATGGCTTGTGATTGTTTACGCGTTCGTTCTGAACGATGTAGCAAATGTTTTAAAGCAATAAATAAATGCGTTAGGTACTTTCTTTACAGGTACAATAAAGCTTCCAAAACTAATCTTATCACAAAAAATATATAAGTAGGTTCACTCAAATTATTGTTTACAAAGTTTCGCAAAGAAAAGTAATTGCAAAGGTTGTAAGTTGTTGTGCTTTTGATAAGCGTTTTAGTATGAAATATACATTTGTTCTATTTAACTAAATATTACAATGAGTTTAAAGTTTATTTGTAGACGTTAATTATACAGAACTTTATTTGTATACTCACAAACAAAACCAAAGTTATCATAAAAACAATCCCTAAAGGTAATATTTCATGGAAAAGGACAAAACGTAATAATTTATGGTCAGGACGGAGCGATTTATTTCTTCTTCTTCGAGTAACTTTTGGGTCAACCCAATGCTGGGGTCTGTCTTTAAAGGGAAAGAAAACAATATCTTTGATAATTTTCGAGAGTTAACTAAAATAGTAAAAGGTAAAACAACTTAAAATGTTCTTTATCGAAATAATTTGAAGAACTAATCCAAAATAACGTTTTTACAGTTAAGTTCAAACGTATATAAAAATATGGGGAGAAAGTATATTCATTGCTTATAGAAAGTATATACATTACTTTCAGTTCAAGAAGTTTATTTTACCCTGAATATGATTCAGGGTTCACTCTTTACATATGCGATGATACAATGAAGTATTAAATACCGCAAACGCAGTACTTGACAGTAACGCTCGGTATTCTTTATCAAAAAAGAACCTAATCACCCTCGAGTATGGACTTTTTTAGTATTCTTATCAAATATTTTGCTTTACGCCTTCAAAATTGTCAATCACCCTCTTATAATATGGACGTAGAACTAATCAAAAGTCAAGTGACATATACTTTCAGGTTTGATTGTTTTAACACTTTGTGCACTAGTGACATGTATACATGCAGCTACGGTAGGGCTATTGACGCATTAGCACCCACCTATTATGTTACTTTTGATACTTTATTTTGAGTACTCCTAGAGGGTATTTTAAGGTGAATATAGGATAAAGGGTGATTGAGTTGAGTGTTTTGATGGACAATGAGGTGTAGTCTTGTTACAAACGGGGCCGACAGTCCCCATATTGGGTTATTAATTAAAATCCCAACGACCAATGGAATGGACCAACGGCTTAACGCGACTTCCGAACCACGGGAAGTAGCCGTCGTCAAAGTTATCACTGCGTCCGGGAATCGAACCCGGGCTGGTTTGGTGCGAAGCACGCACTATACCACTGAGCTATGGCCACCCTCTACTCTGAGAAGTGTTCGGATTTGTCACTAGAGCAGAGCATGTGATGGACTCAGTTCCCCTTTCGCGTACTGTAGGATATCAGCTAGTTCCAGCCATGTATATTAGCGAGAAGAAAAGAATACTTGTTCACAGCTATGTTGACCTAGTATACGACCTTCAGAAAATCAATATTTTACCAGAATTGAGTTCTTTTTGTACCTTTTGTTCTACAAATTAAAAACTGTGTACCACTCTTCATTTTGAGTTGTTAGCGAGTTTATTTCACGCGCTGTCGTTGCGTAACCTAAATATGTAGAACAAATGTTTAACCTGGTGTAATATTAGAACATTAGATGGGGGGAATTTTTGCCTTGATTTGTGTACATAAAATCTTTTACATCTTGATCTTTCACCGTGTGAGGATTAAAATCCCGATAAAACAGAAAGGGTTAAACCGCACTCGCCCAACACTTCTACGAGCTTGTAATGTATACGTTGTCTGTGAATAAGGGAAGATCTGTGAACAGTAGAAGGGGCGAGCCTGGTTGAACTGATAACGAGGGTCTCTCCCAAGAGACCAAGACACATCGAGTTTACTGTTTCTTGCTGGGTTTGGTGCCCGTTCCGCTCCCCACTATATACAGTGTCTTATATAGTAAATAATAACGTTTGTTGGTGAAAGAGGTTTATTGTGTCATTTACCGTCTGAAAACAAACCCTCGTACAACATAAATAAACCTTTAATCGTTCTTAAAGTCAAACAAAAATTCGATAGTTTAAATTTAGTTTTAGTTTTAAATTAAATCTAAGATTATTAGTTGCAAGAGTTTCACAAATGGTTACTTTTTAACTTTAATATTATTAGGTATAATAAATTTATTCAGGTACAAAACATACGTAGTACCCTGATATATAAATTTACTGTCATGTATGTACTTTTAATAAACTTACTAAGTTTATTCTGGGTCCAACATAAGTTATTTGAGTAAATATATTTGAAGAAAGAATGGCCATGTACAATATCAGTTACGATACAATGACGTTAATTTCACTTCCAAAGGAAGTCTTTCAAGTGAACTGTTCAGTTCTTGACACAATGGAAACTATCAATACAAAACAGCGGTTGTGTTTTCTATTGGTTTCTTATAGTCTACAGACTTTTTTAAATACCTGTTAAATTCCGTCATGCAGCCTTCCGTTTTTCGATATTGCGACGGTCCGTTTCGCCCTCACGCGGGCTTTATCAGGCGTCTAAGGCGTATAAGAAATACTTAGACACAATGCTAGTAGTTAGCGAATGTTAGTAGCTACTATGAACTGTTCAAAAGTATTTTTTTAGACTATTTATTAATCGACAACGCCACTTCCGGCCGCAGTGTAAATAGTGTGCAGTGTATGTGTCTAAGTGTAAGAAGACGACTGATGGTGCCCGTTTGAGGGCTAAACGGACCGTCGCAATATCGACAAACGAAACGCATGACGGAATTTAACAACAAGCATTAAATTCAATACAGCAGTCAAAAAAAGGCTTAACATGAATCTAATAAGAATTGTTGCTTTTACACAACTATATAACTGCTTACTTATTGTTTATTGAAAACCATCTCCTTCGCTGTAGATATATCCTTAGCTTTAGGGAGATGTCAAGATTGTATCTTTACTCATACTTTGAAAGAAGTGTACGCTCCCTTACAGGTTCATTTAGCCTAAAATAGGAACGCTTTTGTCTTCTGTAAATTGTTTAGCTTGATAAAAGGAATAAACCCAGCTGTAGTTGTTTCTTTTGCAGTTGTTTGGTTTTTCAGTTTTGTTACTCAGTGAAGAGATATTAATTTAAAAAAGTAACAAGCTATCTTTAACAAATAATTAGACAAGATGTTTACTGTGTCAAAGCTAGACTCTCTCTTTTTCAATAATTACATTTTGTAAGTATTGTTATTTGATTTCAAATAAAAATTGAAATTGAAAAATTGAAGAAAATAAGAAATTGAAAATATATAACAGTATATAAAATGTCACTACATCACCCCCCTGCCAGTGATTGGGCCAGTGGAAAATCACGTGAGGTAGCTTTTGAGGTGTGCAGGGAATCTGACATGTCGACCAGAGCGTGTTGTCTTGATTGGTTCGGGCTGTGCAGGTGGAGTGGTCAAGGTTGTGTCAGGTGAGGGTACGGACAAAGTTATCTGTGCTGGCTCCTTCAACTCCTCAGCAATGATGTAGGCAGGCTTCAGGCGATCCAGCGAATAATTCACTTCAGTGCCTCGTACGTTGAGTACAGCTGTCTTGTTAGCCCTCCTGATCACTGTAGGGACCCGTGTACGGTGGTACCAGAGATCCTTTCGAGGCATCTGTGCGGAGGAAAACTTGCTGGCAGGAGGAAAGGTCCTTGAAGACAAAGGTGTTCGTCCTCCATGCCGTGTCCCATCCACAGGTCGCAGTTCGCTGAAGTGACGCCGAAGATCCGTAACGAAGTTTGTTTCGCTGGAGAACTGTGTGGTCGATCTTTGCGATGAATTCTCCAGGAAGGCGAAGTGTCTGGCCGTACAACATTTCAGCGGTAGATGCCTTTAAATCTTCTCGCCAAGCTTACGCCAAGAAGAATGGTTGAAGTACTTCAGTCCAGCGCTCAGTAGAATGACACCTGATTGCACCTTTTAACTGGCGATGGAGGCGTTCTATTGAAGAGATATTAACTGTAGTAAAAGTGAAAATAATTTAATACTATATTATTAGCAAAGTTATTTTATTTTGTTGTTAAAATTAAAAAAAGCAAAAGTATTTTATTTTACTTTTTTAATTTGTGTAACAGCCTGAAGAAGATAGCTTTGCTTTGAAAGCGCTAGTACAAAAATAAAAAAATTAATATATATTGGCCTATTTTTCAATTAATTTCTATCAGTTGCCAATATCTCCAGAAGAAGATCATAAGTAACAACTTGTATAACCTCCTCGTTTCACTGAAGTCGGTCAAAAAGTAACAAGCTATCTTTAACAAATAATTAGACAAGAGGTTTACTGTGTCAAAGCTAGACTCTCTCTCTATTATCAATATTTACATTTTGTAAGTATTGTTATTTGATTTCAAATAAAAAATTGAAATTGAAGAAAATAAGAAAAAAAATATAACAGTATATAAAATGTCACTCAGTCTATGGGCCGTTTTTTCATTTCAGCCCTAACCAGCAGTCAACTTCAATGGCAGGCTCGTGTAGCGAGTTTCAGTTGACTTTGCGCCGCCGCGACAGCGCCACTGTCGCATTTTGTTTGGCGCTGTCATGACAACAGCTGGTTGACACGTAATATTTTGTTATGTTTGTGCCCGATTTTTTAAAATGATGTTAATTCTTATATAGGACTTGCCGAATTTGTTTTAATTTATTTCTGCACTGTCTCTATTTAGTTGATAATCTTTCACGAAATGAAGAAATATGATTTCAAACTAACAATATGATATGATTCATTCAGTAGGCACATTAAGTTACTCAGGTAAGAATAAGATTGACTTGATTTAATCTAGGCTAGTCATTATGGTTGATTTTATTGTAGCGGGTGTACAGCAGTACTTTTCGTCTGTGGCTACAAGATTAATGTTTAATGTTTAAATTGGTTTTAATCAAAGTTACCCTTGACCCAAACGTATCTATTTTTATCCATAATTCTCATGCAGCCATTATTTATGTACTTATTCTTATTAATTGTTGTTATGTATATAGGCCTATCAATTAAATTTGTCTCTGTTTTATTTTCTACAAAGGATGAAGCTTAGTCAATTTTAGGCATGTTAAGAAAGTATCTTAGGAATAATCAAGATCTAAGGGACATCGCTAAGATTTACGTTCGTCGATCCAGTTATCTTATTTTTGATTTCAGACCAGATTATTAATATTTCCAAATACTCCACACAATTGTTTGTGCGTTTTACCAGAGGTAATATCTCGAGGTGCGTTTTACTCGAGGTTGAGTAGAGAGGACCTTGACAAGGTCACCTTGTAGTCCTAACTTCGCCTCGTTAAACAAGACAAACAAAGTTAGTTTGGGTTAAACAAATAAGACTGACTAAAATGAACCAACTAATCTTAATGTAAATCAAATACCTTTTTTAATAAAACAGCAACATGGCAACAAGGTTTTTCATTTAAGCACTACCTTAGTTAATATTTTATTTTAAAATCCGGCCCCAAGCATGATTAAAGCTTTCGAGACTTCAACTGAAAGTTTAAAGTTGTCATTGATTTATATATTGTTACTTTAAACTCAAAAGCTATTTAGTGAGGTGAAGGCTACATGAAAGATTTTCTTGCATGTTTCGCAATACCCAGCCTCGGTGTATTTTTTTATATTTGCACTTTTGACGGTAGAACATACATTACAGTACAATTCAATTAGGCCAACTGGCATTATCCATTTTTTTTTCTTTTCAGGCAAATAAAATAACTCCTTTGACTGATTGGAAGTATGGCGACCTCTTTTTATTCATGTTTGAAGTAATAATGAATATAAGAATAACCATGACGAAGGAACAAGCAGTGATTAACGGATGATGAATTTGAACATGAGACATAATAATTTAATGGTTATTGCAAAAGTGCTGCGTTGTTATTGCAAAAGTCGTATAGCGTTGTGCTGTGCCAAATCTAAGTAGTTTGTCTACACTCTATAGAGTTATTGGTGACATGGTGTTAAGTGGTGTCAAGTTTTGCCATAGTAAAAATCAAGAAGAATTGCAGTTGTTTTCTTATAAAGGTTGTATTGTGTTGAAATAAATCCATAAACATGATTTTACACAAGCATTATAAATTGTGTATTTTGTACAAATAAGACATAGACTTGTTTTAGGTGCAATTAAAATAATATGAGGCTTCAAATATCAAAGTAATATTTAAAGTTTATAGAAACTACAACTTCAATCAAAGTAAATAAAATTCACAGACTCTCTATGTGTCTTGTAATGTGTGTACAATTATTACACTTGAGTAACATATAAAGTATCACATTAGTATTTTAAATAACTTTGTGGAATAAAATCAGTATACAAATGGTATTGAAATGACTTTACTTGTGTACAACCTAAAGCAATAGGCAAAGTTAACATAAAACGTTTAACGTACTGGTGTAGCTCTCTTATAATACATTTTACTATACTGTATTAAGGAAATCATTCTAATATTGTTTTATACCGAAAAGCAGTCCTAGCACAAACGTACATATTTCAAGAAACATCTCATTGCAAATAATCTCATATTAAACAAATTGTTAAGAGTTGGCAATGAACTGTTCGACTGAGTACGATTGGTCTAATAATAATCAGTTGTCAAACTCAATTCAAATTTCCCGCGCTCAGAAGCGACTGGTACGGTTTCTACTCGCCGTTCAAGTAGTTGCATTGCGCCGCGAGAGGCAGGTCGATCAAACTTTATACATCTATGTTTGCATTAGGTTGATTCTCTGTCTATATATTCCTCTGTGGCCCTAACTGGCTGTTAAAATTAGGACGGGGAGCCAACCAATAGAAAAGCTAAATATTTTTTAGGTTAAGCTTTACTTTGTCTGTTTTGATTTTGCATTTTGGTGTTACAGTTTGTATTTATCTATATCAGCTTAATGAGTACATGTTAAATTCAATAAAAATGGTCAAACTATACCTTTATTGCATAAAAGATCTTCAAATAATTCATTTAAGTACTTTGAACGTTGCGTGAAAATGTAAACATTGCAGACTGTAAACAACTTAACCGGTGGTTAATTAACCAGCTACTAACCAGGCTATTGAAAAACTGCCCTAAGAAGTGACATGTCTATATTTTGTTGTTTCTTATTTATAGAGTGGGTGTATTCCCTATAGTTTTTATGCGTCTCTTTTGTAAATATATTGAGCGTAATGCCACTACCTCATACCTCAGTTTGTATCTAAATGAAACGTAATACACGATTAAAACTAAACGTTAAACTATGGCTTTTGCGGCCGGTGTCAAAACTATAACCAATTTTTTCGGTTCACACCGTGTCAATCCTGAAATATTCCGTTTCAGTTTCATATATTTCTTAAACAGTTTCAGCCAATCAGTGACTGACAGTGGTACTCCACAGCGAGACCAGAATATTTCAGGTTAATTATGAAGTTTGACGCGGATTGAACCGAAAGAACTGTACTATAGTTTAAACAAATAATAATTGTAGGGCCTATTTGTAAACATATTAATATATAAACAATAATGTAAAGACAGTATTGTCGCAATAGAAATAATAGGTCCATCTACAGGTAAACTACATCCATACTATACTATTTATGTTAGTTTGAAAGTTCATAATAGTGGCGGAGAGCAATTTAGTGAAAGAAAGAAACGGACTTGTCCTGCCACTTCCGGAGAAAAACCAGTCCTTTAGGAGAAGGAGTAGTTTTCTCCGGAAGTATTGGGAAAAGTCCGTTTCAATTTTTTACTAAATAAACTATTTAGGTTCTAACATAGACTTTTTGGTTATGTAATTCTTCTCAGGCATAACAAAAGTACATAATTTACTTTGTAGCTTTTCTATGTGGTTTTCCAGAATAGGTTCTCGTCGACTTTAATTCCTAAACTTTACACTGATTTCTCAGTTTATATTTTCTGTAGATTATGTTTGACATATACGTTGAATGTTTTAG